>JAUTDX010000425.1:0-143651 GCA_030844895.1 Ambrosia x helenae
AACTAGTTGAATCTGACTTAACCTTAAAAATCGAAATTTAAATCAAAAGATTAGTGTTATTTGGGGTGTATACAAAATGTATAACTTATCCCTGTTGACGAGCTCTCATTTGTTAGAATCGTTTTTTACCCTCCATTAAAGTTGACTCGATGCAAACATGATGTATGTATTTCAAACGTTGCTAAAAGAATCTACTCCAAATCACGAGTAGATGATTTGGAACATGAGATAATGCAACACATGATAGTATTTAAAAAAATAAATTATAGAAGTTAAAAGCATGATAAATAGTATAAAACTATTTTGTAGCCACTTGTTAAAAGCATGAGCTTATCTAGCCTATGTTCGGTCAGGTGTTAATACGGTCGTACACAGAAGATTGTCCAAATAGAATTTCATTTGTTTTTTTTATTGTTATATATTCATCCTAATTTTCTATTCTCTGTTTAGCTAGACATCAATGTGTTGCTTTCCAAACAATATCCGTCCATCTCATATACATCTTGATTAGTTAAAAGAAAAAAAAACATTATTCAACATTGACAAATAGTCAAATACACATCTAACATAAGTTCATAACTATGTCATTTTCGTCTACCAATAAATGGTAGATTCAAGATCATTTTTATGTCATGGTTTTTGACATCGGTATCGGAGTACATCAAAATAGACCAAAATTGTCATGGAATACGGACAATGATATACATAATCTATATCAACAAGCCGTGCCAACTCATTCTAAATGGCTAAAACAACTTTAATTAATTTTCATATAAAACCTCATCAAGAGTACAACCTAAAGTTTGAAACTTTCACAATGTTCAATCGAGAAATAACTATGAATTCAATAAAAACACCATTCTCATACTTAGGGGCTGTTTGGTAGCCTCTTAATGAGACTCTTAACCATTCAGCGCTGAATGCTTCAGCATTCAGCGCGTTTGTTTCAGCTTCTGAATTGAATGATTAAGTCTGAATCATTAAGATTTGGGATGTTGCTGAACCATTAAGCACTGAACTAGGTTGAACCTTAATGAGGCTCCCCTACCAACATGAGACAAGAAAACTAACCATTAAGAGGTCGAACTTAATAATTCAACGCTTAACCATTCAGACCTCTTAATGATTCAGCCATTAATCAACCAAACAGCCCCTTACTGATCTAGTTTTAATATTTTCCTTGCAATCAATTCAAGTAACATACAAAGAGCGGTTTAATTTAAGCATAAACATATTTGATCAACGTTTTTTCAAATTCGATACCCTTAACATAGGTGAATAAATTGGATTCAAAATTCTAAATATCCGAGTTCTTTTCTTCTCTACTTCTCTTTCTTTTGAGCTTATAATGTTATCTTTCAAAACTATACGATAATATCCTTTTTTTATCCGGCATTACGGTGTCACTTCATATACTACATCCACATATGTTAGAACTTAGAAGCTTCCTAGTTATTTAGTTTTATTCAGTTTAAAGTATATTACACATATGGTCTCTGTAATTCATACATATTGCATCTTTAAGGGTTGTTTGGTTGATTAAGTGTTGAATCATTAAAAGGTCTGAGTAGTTAAGAGGTCTGAATGGTTAAGTACTGAATCATTAAGTTAGACCTCTTAATGGTTAGTTTTTTTATCCCACATTGGTAGGAGAGTCCCATTAAGGTTCAGCCTAGTTCAGTGCTTAATGGTTTAGCAATATACCAAGTCTTAATGGTTCAGCCTTTATCATTCCATTCAGAAGCTGAAACAAACGCGCTGAATGCTAAATCATTCAGCGCTGAATGGTTCAGAGCCTCATTAAGAGGCTTACCAAACAGCCCCTTAATCTTTAAGTATCATAAACTAACGGACGGTCCCCATTGTTCAGTCGTATACATCTATGTTTCTATGTTACCTTATTAAGGAGGAGACATGTCTAAAAAAGTAATTATACACACATTTTAAGAGGGGATGTCAAGAGTCTCGTGCTTTGAACACTATATGTCATGTAAAACTTCCCTATAATACCCTTATTGCATTATCCACTTGTACTATATATCTATGTTAAAAAATGAGTTACTCATCATCATTTCCAAAACATGTTCTCATCATCAATACATCAATTCATCATCAATGCATCAATAACTGGCCGAAAGAACACTTACCAAATAACTTGTAATAGTCATTTGCCTGGACTTGCCTATTTATGGCATTTTTTTTATCTTTTAATTGTGAAAGTTTATTTTTTTTTTGTGAAAAAAGTTAAAACTTGGGCAAATTTTATTGATATAAAAATAAAATGAACGGATACAAATACAAAGTAAAATTTAATTACATAATCTAATTATAGTCTTTTTCAAATATTACGTTAAAACTAACATAAACTACTAACAAAATTAAGTACCGCGTTTCATAAGATGTCAACCGAGACACCCGTCGAAACGCGCAGGCATTCCACTAGTAACTTCTAATTACACAAATTTTCGTTTTATATACATTACTCTAATACCAAGCTTTCCCCACATTTTATTTTCTTCAACATTTAAGCCACTACGCTCATCTCTTAAAAACTCAGATGGATAATAATGACCACCCACACATTTCCTATATTCAGACACTAACAAAATCACCATCATCATACACAATATCCACTAATAACAAAACCAAAGTAGTATCTGTTGAGGATAAAATGTAGATAATAGATAATTTTATCCCTCTCTTATAGAAATAGAGAGATTGCTTCTAATGAGACCGTCGGCTCAATAGTAAATTTGAATCAAACCTTTGACATAAGACACGTAACACTAAAAAAAAATCATGACATACCGATTGGTGATGTACCATTTTCGCTATCAATGCCACCACATGATACATAACATCCCGTCATATTTAAGGTTATTTTCATGATATTAGTAAAATAACGTTAAGATTAATGTAATTTTACTTTTGCCCGCTAGGGCCCACATGTATATATATATACCCAAATAAATAAATAAACATTTTATGTGAGGTGTGTGTGTGTGTGTATATATATCTATACTATATTACAAAGCATGAGGGAAGGATACCGAACAAAATTTAAGTAAATACTACATCCTATGCTTATGGTACAACAACTTAATGAAGTTAGTAAAAGGGTAAAATTGTCATTCTACATGAATATTTAAGTTGATTATGTAATAGAGTTAAACTTTAGAGTTTAATGTAAATCTAACTAATTATTAATAAATATGAAAGAAATCCAAAGTCTTAAGAGTTACAAAAATCATATGAAAGGCAAATAGTCACCACCCTTTAATTGCTTATAACTCTCAATTATTCACTAACTAATATTAATAAATATGAAAGAAATCCAAAAGTCTTAATAGTTACAAAAATCATACGAAAGTGAAAGAGTCACCACCTTTTAATTGCTTCTAACTCTCAATTATTTCAATTAAACCATTCATTATTGCTTTTAACTCAAGCAAACACAACATTATATAAACCAAGTAAAGGAATAACAATTGGTACTCCATTGATCCTTATTCTCTGTTTTTTTCTTTAATAAAAGTTTGTTCTTATACATAGTGTAATCAATCAATGAGGTATGTTTTTTTCTTAATCTTTAATTTATTGCAATTCATATAGTTTTTTACTTGTTTTATTTAAATTTCACTTATATAACTTAGTGGTACATATGTTTTCATCGATCGAGGTTTATTGCTTTACTTGGTTTATGGATATTGGAGTTTTGAAGGGGAGGATTTGCACATAATTCTCATGAAGAATGTTCTTCTTGTACATGTTATAACGGGTACCTGGATGACATGTATGGCCGTGTTTGGGATTCGGATCTTGCAAAAAGACGAAACTTTCTGGTGAGAGTGAGAAGTGTAGAAGTTTTATGCACTTGTTATTGATTTATTATACGATAAGGCCTTAATCGTGTTAGTTACAAAAGTTTTTTTATGTCGTCACTGTACCAGGAACAAGGCAGTTTTATGGGAAGAAAATAGGTTGTACGACTACTTTGTGAACCCTAATAAGGTATGAATTTTAATTATTTTTTGCTCATATGTCATTTTCGAAAACCTTATGAATCAAGTCAAATGAAAGTTTATGTTATTTTTTACTTATTACACTTTAGTTGTAATACTCTTTGCCCCGAGCTTTTCTAAATACCCCAAATTGAAAGTTTTGTAAAAAGAATGAATATCTAAACTAAGAAAAAAGTATTATTTTTTTTTAACGATATACATTTGAGTAAGTTGATTTAAGTTATGGTTTATCCTTAAATGGTCACTTGGTACGACAAAAATATTTGCCTAAAAAGGATTAAAGTTGTTAAATGGGTTGAAAGTTGTCCAAAGTGTATATCTAATACCTATGCCACTTAGTTAAAAAACTAAAAGATTATTGTTGTAACAAATACCTTTGTAATCATATTTCATGCACTATCTATACTATATTATAAAGCATGAGGGAAGGATACCAACAAAATTTAAGTAAATACTACATCCTATGCTTATGGTACAACAACTTAATGAAGTTAGTAAAAGGGTAAAATTGTCATTCTACATGAATATTTAAGTTGATTATGTAATAGAGTCAAACTTTAGAGTTAATGTAAATCTAACTAATTATTAATAAATATGAAAGAAATCCAAAAGTCTTAAGAGTTACAAAAATCATATGAAAGGCAAAGAGTCACCACCCTTTAATTGTTTATAACTCTCAATTATTCATCTAACTAATATTAATAATTAATAAATATGAAAGAAATCCAAAAGTCTCAATAGTTACAAAAATCATATGAAAGGCAGAGAGTCACCACCCTTTAATTGCTTCCAACTCTCAATTATTTCAATTAAACCATTCATTATTGATTTTAACTAAAGCAAACATAACATTATATAAACCAAGTAAAGGAATAACATTTGGTACTCTATTGATCCTTATTCTATGTTTTTTTCTTTAATAAAAGTTTGTTCTCTATACATAGTGTAATCAATCAATGAGGTATGTTTTTTTCTTAATCTTTAATTTATTGCAATTCATATAGTTTTTTACTTGTTTTATTTAAATTTCCCTCATATAACTTAGTGGTACATATGTTTTCATCGATCAGGTTTATTGCTTTACTTGGTTTATGGATATTGGAGTTTTGAAGGGGAGGATTTGCACATAATTCTCATGAAGAATGTTCTTCTTGTACATGTTATAATGGGTACCTGGATGACATGTATGGCCGTGTTTGGGATTCGGATCTTGCAAAAAGACGAAACTTTTTGGTGAGAGTGAGAAGTGTAGAAGTTTTATGCACTTGTTATTGATTTATTATACGATAAGGCCTTAATCGTGTTAGTTACAAAAGTTTTTTTATGTCGTCACTGTACCAGGAACAAGGCAGTTTTATGGGAAGAAAATAGGTTGTACGACTACTTTGTGAACCCTAATAAGGTATGAATTTTAATTTTTTTTTGCTCATATGTCATTTTCGAAAACCTTATGAATCAATTCAAATGAAAGTTTATGTTATTTTTACTTATTACACTTTAGTTGTAATACTCTTTGCCCCGAGCTTTTCTAAATACCCCAAATTGAAAGTTTTGTAAAAAGAATGAATATCTAAACTAAGAAAAAAGTATTGTTTTTCTTAACGATATACATTTGAGTAAGTTGATTTAAGTTATGGTTTATCCTTAAATGGTCACTTGGTACGGCAAAAATATTTACCTAAAAAGGATTAAAATTGTTAAATGGGTTGAAAGTTGTCCAAAGTGTATATCTAATACCTATGCCACTTAGTTAAAAAAACTAAAATAACAAATACCTTTGTAATCATATTTCATGCACTACATGTTTATAAAAAAAAAAGACACCAAGGACTTAACCCGTTTTCAAATCATTATACAAACAACCCATTTCAAATGGTTATGATATTTACATTAATGTGCCTAAGGAAAGCGAATCACAAAGGTTGTGGTGCAAGTCAATGGAGACCATTTGATGATGACTGCACCAAATGGTTTAAACCAAGTATTCAAACTCAGTTGTTTATGTATCTTTTGGAAGCATGGTGTTACTAACCCAACTCATGGAGAAAATTGCATGGAGTTTACAGAAAGTGGGTTTTACTTTCTTTAGGAAGTTAAAGATTCATACACACGAAATTTGCCAAAAGGGTTTCTTCATTTAACCACATAATTAAGAAAAATGTATTATTATTGTGAGTTTGTGCAACTAGCTTAAAATGTTGTTAATGATTTAGTGGATCAGGTTCTCTTTGTTGTTTTGGATGGTTGGTTTCATGTAGAACCACTCAAAGGAAAAAGTTCAGTTTCATGTATATACTCTTTCATGTTAATGGGTTTGATAACCGATTTATTAGTATCAAATTATATTTTTGATATACACACCTCCTGATTTAGATTACCAATATAAATACAATATAAATACCATGAAAGAGTTGTAAACTAGCACAAAATTATTATTGGGTACTACATTATCGTCACCGTTGCATTGCGTAGGTTTCCGACACTATGTGTTTCAATATATGTCACCTCGCCGCAACGCGCGGACACCCCACTAGTACTATATATAAAGCATGAGAGAGGGATACCCACCAAATTTAAGAAAATACAACATTTGATGCTAATGGTACAACAAATTAATGAACCTAATAAATGGGTAAAATGGTCTTTCTACATGGGTATTAAATTAATTGAGTTGATAAATACAATTAAAGAAAAGTGTTAGTCTTATGATTAAAGCATTTCTTAAGGACTTCTTAAAATTTAAGAGGTACAAATTTGATTCCTTTAGATACAACACACAATGCATATAATAACTACTTTTTGAGGGTAAAATTGTCTTTTAAACAACATATTTAATCAAGAGGTAATCAAGAGTAATGAGATGTTTATGAGACCATATGACATTTAATTCTACAACTATTTTAAACACATTAAATGGAACACATATAAAAAATAATTCATAATGCTACATATTTTTTTAATATTTTATATAGAATTAGGTACTTTATAACAGTTAAAGTTTTATAAACTGATAATACTAATATAGAAATCAAGACATCAATAATGAAAGTCGTGTTTTTAATCATGAGGTAACGATTTGAATTCTGAAATTACTATGTATGGCTAATGTGATCTATACTATACGGTCATTTGATTCTATGATCGGAGAAGAAATATAATGAATTTTGAACAAAGATATTAAGAAATATTCATATAAAAGAAGTGGACAATAACAAAAAAATAAACAAGTTAATAATAATGGGTTCTTCTTCTTAAGTACTTCAACTTAAGTCCACATTTCAAGCGCAAGTAAAATTTTCGGTTATTTATCGAAAACCAGTTGACCGATATTCATAACCAATTAACCAAACTAGAGCAAATGAATAATTGAAACCAATCGGTTTTTGAAATATCTTAATCGAAAGTTTTGGTTTTGGTTATGGCCGAAACCGAAGTGAACCGAACAACAGCTTATACATACCCTTAAAATCACCAATTGAAGTGTTGTGATCTCCGCCGCAACGCGCGGGCACCCTACTAGTATATATATATATATATATATATGAATTCGATTTTATTAGAAAATTAATATATTTCGTTTGTGTTTGTCTCTGTTCATGAACACTTCTTTGTGTTCATTTGTGTTCTTGAATGTCCATTTGTGTTCATGTGCGTTCATGAATAAAGTTAACAAACGAACACGAACATGATTGTTTTCTTAACCAACGAACACGAACTATAAATCTTGTTCGGTAAGTGTTCATGAACTATTCGCAGACACATATTTTCCTTAACAAACGAACACGAACAAGGTCTTGTTCGTGTTTGTTCGGTTCGTTTGCAACCCTACTAACAACTAAAAAAGATAGATGTTTTTGGAATGAGAAAATGATCAAAACGTTTACTTAAATCTTTAATGTATAATGGGGAAAAGTTTATGAGGGAAATTGAAAGACTAAAAACTTTTAAGTTTTTAACTAGTGAACATAAACAAACAGACACGAACGGATATAAACAAACGAACGTAAACAAACACATTGCCGAACGTTCACGAACACAATCGAAGGAACGAGACCTTTGTTCGTGTTTGTTTGTTTGTTTGTTTAGTTAATCGAACACAATTTTTTGTTCGTGTTCGTTCATTTATTACATAAACGAGCATAAACGAATTTTCCGCCGCTCAGTTTATGAATTGTTCACCAAATATTTGGTTTGTTTACGGTCATAAAAATAATAACAACAAACCCGTCCGGTTCACACCAACCCGAGCCGGTTTAACTTTAACACATCAACACACATGTAAATCGTAAAATAAACCCGTAGATACCGTACACAAAACAAAATCTAATCCACCATCTTTCTCGGCTAACGTCTGCTGCGTGTGAGCCGTTACAAAGCTCTGTAACCACAATTTCTTTCAACTCTTCTTTATCACCCACCGTTTGTTTCTAACTAACGCCGTTACTAACTCCATTCCACCATCACAGTCTGTAACGGCGACGGTTACGGTTACGGTTAGGGTTTTATGAAGGTTGTTTTCAGATCTGAATAGTTGTTAGCAACGTTGATGCCGTTTTATGTTATCAGCTCTCCATTCGTTGCAGTTTACTTATACGAGTTTTAAAGCGATGCCGGCTATGAAGCAGGTTGAGTTACTTACAGTTTATTTATTTATTATTATTATTATTATTATTATTATTATTATTTTTGTATAGTTACATTGATATGAAGCAGGTTGAATTGCTTATACTTTTTGTATAGTTGGATTGCTATGAAGCTGGTTGAATTGTTCACAGTTTTTTTTTATTGTTGGATTGTTATGAAGATGGTTGAATTAGTCACAGTTTTTTTATTTAGTAAGATTGTTATGAAGCAGATTGAATTGCTTATAGTTTCTAAACAGGTAGAATCAATAATAGTTTTTTATATAGTTAGATTGTTATGAAGCAAGTTGAATTGCTTATAGTTTTTGTACAGTTAGATTGTTATGAAGCAGGTTGAATTGCTTATAGTTTTTGTACAGTTAGATTGTTATGAAGCAAGTTGAATTGCTTATAGTTTTTTGTATATTAGATTGTTATGAAGCAGATTAAATTGCTTATGGTTTTTTGTATATTAGATTGTTATGAAGCAGGTTAAATTGCTTATAGTTTTTTGTATATTCGATTGTTATGAAGCAGGTTGAATTGCTTACAGTTTTTTTCTTTTGCATTGTTATATTGTTATGAAGAAAGTTGAATTAATTATAGTGTTTTGCTGTGTAGTTACTAGTTAGATTGATATGAGGCAGGTTGAAATGCTTATAGTTTTTTTTTTTTTTTTTTTTTTTTTTGTAGTTAGATTGTTATGAAGCAGGTTGGATTGGTTATATATATATCTATGTATTGTATAGTTAGATTGATATGAATCAGGTTGAATTGCTTACAGTTTTATTGTATAGTTAGATTGATATGAAGCAGGTTGAATTACTTATAATTAGATTGTTTTTATATCGGTACATGTGATTGCAGACGGTATAAATAACGTTTTTGACACTGTTGAATTTTCTAATTGGTTGATTTAGAAGGATGATTCTGATGATTTCGGGCAAGTGTTTGAAAAATTGGAGAAGGACATTGGACAACCGGTTGAGTTTGAAATTCCTAATTGGTTGAATAAGGCGAAACCTCAGTATACTATCATAAGGCGCAGTATCCTTTGTAACTGTTGAATTTTGATATATTTTGTTACAGAGGTTATACTTATGCACTTTTGCTTTGTGTTTGTGTGTTTATATTTATGTGCATAGTTTCTGTTTTTCTTGTTGAGATTAACATACATAAAAGATATATATCTGACAAAGAAGGTTAAGAGGCGAGCTCGGGAGGAGGATGATGGAATATTCTGTTCCTGCCGTTCAACACCAGGTTCTTCTGGTGTTTGTGGTAGAGATTGTCATTGTGGGTAAGACCTAACAAGTAATGTAACTGTTCACCTATCACATTGCACGATTAACAGTCATAAACATGATTTTCTTGGTTTATATGGGATGTTGCAGGATGCTACTCTCAAGCTGCTCGTCTAACTGCAATTGTGATAAATCATGCCTTAATAAGCCATTCCACCAACGGCCTACAAAGAAAATGAAGATAGTGCAGGTATTCTATCATCCTTAAACACGCTTTATTGAATTCTTTTCTCATATGTGAAAACAGTCCAAGTAGACCAATACCTCTGTAATATATCTATGTTAAATAGTTGGTCCAAGTAGACGAATACCTTTGTAATATATCTATGTTAAATAATTGGTCCAAGTATTAATATATCTTGGTCAAAATTAGGTTTCGTAGGAGGTTTTCATGTAAAAACAACTTAAGGATGATTGGATGAAGAAATTAGGGAAGGTTTACTTGATAAATAGGTTTATATGTAAAATAGATGAGAGATATGCAGTTTCTGTTTGTAAAGTTTTACATAGACAAATCTCTCACCTACGTGATGCGCACGCCGCACGCTTGGCTTTTGGGACCAAAAGGCTTTGGTGCACATCACGCTTTTTTAAACCAAGATAGCACATGTCTATTGTTTTAAGTCCGTATTAAACTAACTAGCTTTCTTAGACTGAAAAATGTGGCTCAGGGGTTATTGCTGAAGAAGATATCGCGAGAGGGGAGTTCATAATCGAATATGTTGGAGAAGGTAATCTCTTATAACTCTTTTAAGCTATAAGTACTTTTTCTCTCAGAAGTGTGATATCTGATTTTCTGATTTAACCCACAATGCAGTTATTGATGACAAAGAATGTGAAAACAGGCTTTGGATAATGAAACGTCAAGGAGAGACAAACTTTTATTTGTGTGAGATTAACCGTGACATGGTGATTGATGCTACATTCAAAGGCAATAAATCAAGATATATAAATCACAGTTGTTCTCCAAATACTGAGATGCAGAAATGGTTATCCCTATCATTCTATCTAAATTTTATTATCATAGCTACCACCATTTTCTTATTGAATTTTTTTTTTTTCAGGAGGATTGATGGTGAAACAAGAATCGGCATATTTGCAACCCAGGATATAAAGAAGGGCGAACACCTAACCTATGACTATCAGTATGTTCACATTACACGTCATGCTTGACTTTATGCATGCTCTTGTTTTTAAAACTTTCATGTGGCATTTTGCCCAGTTCCAGGAATAATTGAATACCTGCATGTACTTTGAGAAATGCTATTAACCCTGTGCAAAGTTAAAACTTAATTTATTCTTGAAGGACGACCTATTTATGTGCCTGACCTTTGATGTATTTAGATCCGAATAATCTTGATGCCTTTATATGATTCATGCTATGTTTTATCTTGTATGGTCAAACATGTAAAATAAGAAACTAATTTTAAGAGAATGAGTCAATTGGGCCGATCAGTACCCATGGTGTATATTTTCCAAGAGTCAGACTATTATTAAAAGAATATTTTTATTTGTATTGTTTTTAGACTTGAAGTGTTCAACCACTGAAACCGACCGGTTTGAAATATGTATGGTCTGGTTTGGATGTTTGACGGTTTACGTCTTTGCGGTTTGGAACTTGGCCAACTTTAAACCGGCCGTGTAAACTGAACCGGCCGGTTCGGTTTGAATTTTTCGAACACTATAGTCATTGGTTTGGCCCAAAATTTTCATCAAAACTGGCCAAACTGGACTGTGAACACCCTATAATATAAACAGTTAAATTTTCTAAGAAACAGTGTTTGTGGTCACCCATGCCCATTTTTTCACCTCTATTGGTATCTAATAAAGTTAGCAGGTTTGTGCAGTTTGGTGCAGACCAAGATTGTCACTGTGGTGCTGTAGACTGTAGACGGAAACTGGGAGTGAAGCCTAACAAATCAAAGTTCCCTTCTTCAGATGCAGCACTAAAGATGGTTACATGTCAGGTGGCTATACATTCTCCAAAACTAAAAGCGGTTCTTTCTGGTAAAGATGTATGTATAGTGTTTCTCATGATGATTGAAAAATGTTTTATGCTGATAATATGTAGTCATGATTGATATTTAATCTTTCTTAAAATATTTGATTATTTGCTTAAAGTGCTGACTAATCTGAGCTATTGTTTGTTATATAGGCTTACAAGAATGGTGTTCGACAAGCAGGTATTACTTATTTTATTTTACTTCGACATGTACTTGTCAAGAGATTATGAAATTGCAATTTCGGTATTACTAATTTTTCTGTTTATAGGATGTTCAAGGCATGCTATTGGTCAAACAAGACCAATTTGTTGCATTGGGCAACTTCTTGTAATACTACGCCCTGGGTCAGAGAGGTATCACTTCAATTTGTTAGACTGTACATTTATTGAATTCCCAAATCATTAAGTTGTGATTGATGATTTAACATCAAGTGGGTTGACCCTGTGGATAAAATGGGACTAGAGATGGCCAGATGGATGGGTTGGAACTTGGTAGGGTTGGGTACATGTCGATATGAGCCAGGTTGGGACGTAGGATCGGTTGACTACAAACAAAAGTAATTGGTGAGTTATATATGATGTTATTACGATAAGTCGATAATCATCTAAGTCTTTGAATAAAATGGTTAGGAGCATGTATGCATTAAAGTATTTTTGGCAACTTTCAACTTGTTTGGCTAATTTCATTTTAGCTAATATTTTTTTATTTGACTAGATTGGACATACCCTAACTGACCCATTAATCAAAACTAGTAGGTACAGGAGTTTTGCCCTCAGTTCACACACAAAATGACCAGTTTGCCATCCGTTTACATACTATTGCGCTGACAGTTAGGAATTAATACATATACTAATTGCCACCTCTAATTGGGACACATGTGTCACATGCCATGGTGGTTTTCAAAACTGCTGATTAGTTATCTCGATACTTTTTTCTTTTTCCAGATCATATGGTATCATCAAGCGGTTTGACATCAACACAAGAAAACACTTGGTAAGTATAACTTTGTATCAATTCCAGCCAGTTTTTGGTTGTTTGACCATTGACCAAGTTCTTTTTTTTTTTTTTTTTGACATAGATCATGTTTGAAAATGGTCGCACGGAGCTCCTTGATTTGGAAAAAGTTGATTGGCAGCTTTGTAACTATTAACATGTCCTGGTAAGACATTTGATTTTGGTTATGTTATATGAACCAGATGATTTTAGTTATGTTTTATGAACCAGATGATTTTGGTTATGTTTAATGCCAGCCAGGTCAAAAATTTAGAATGAAAAAAAAGTTAGCTAAAATGGTAAACAGTGAACGAGTGAAATAACTCGAAAGCTGTGCCAAGTATATTTTTATTTTTAAATGCATACAAACTGCTAAATCGCTATATTCAATTATTATACTGTTACTGTGATAACATTAAACTATTATTAAACATCGGCAAAAAGCTCTGGATTAGCCTTACTTATTTTGAATCATACCTCGTTTTGACCCGTCATCCAACACAATTGTTTCTCCTCATTGCTAAATGCATTGATTACAGATATAGCGAAAACGTGTGTGCTGAAACATTGGTGCAGCAGGGTATTATTCTTTATTCTGACTCATAATTGGCTAACGGTCGAACCAGGAGTGAAGTTTATGGTCTGCAAAATCATTGGATCCATCTTCATCTTGTTTGTAGTTCTGTAGTAGTTTCTTCAGAAACTGATTTCATTCTTTGTAAATCTCAAATTCTTTGGTTATTTCCGCTGTTTCCAATACATGGAATATAGTTTAATGAAAGTCTTACAGTGAACTAATTTCCTTAAGTTTGTTGTCATCAATGTCAATCATCAAAAGTTGGTCTATTATAATGCCTCAGTGATTACAGTAATTCGTAACCAATATATATTTTCATGGTTACAAAATTGATATGTTGTTAAGTAGTTTGGACATATAATCATTGGTAAACCATGTTTATTTTATTTTCTAAAAGAAAGTTTAAAATTTCCTCATATATAGTACAGTACTTTAGAGTACAAATTCTTGTATAACCATTTAGTTACCTATTTTATTAAAATCAGTTAGTATGTTCTATTGAAGTTTTATTCTATCCTTCATGTTAAAGCAAATCATATCATACAATTATAATAGTTTAGGCACTAAATCAACAAAAAGAACAAATATGGGTTAAAATTATTATTGTTTTAGCCCTAGCTTGGGCCTTAGCAAGGCCAGAAACTGTGATTGATGTGGCCTTCGATTAGATTGATATATTTGATGTAATTTAATGTTTTAAATGGGTTATATTTGATGTTGGTAAAAAAAATTAAATATATTTGATCTATTTTAAATGGTTTTGAAAACCATATTACTTTTCTTTATTTTTTATTGTTAGTGACTAGACTCCTTTAAAGTTGTCAAATCATTAATATTCTTTCATTTTCACGATAAAAGATGAGAAAGACCCACTTGCTTTCAAGTAAGTTTTTAAGGAAGGGTAGGATGAAAATTAAAGGAAATACGAGTACAATTAGTCAAAAACCTTTTTAATATCCTATAAGGCCAGGTGATGTGGAGCGTGAACCCGGACCAACTCTTCACCAACGTGGCTGCCTTTTGCAGGGTTTGAGGCGTTAAAGGGACACTATGGAGCTGGGGTGTTAGCTCAGTAATGAATGAAGGGGAAGAGGAGATGGCTGGAAGGTGAAGGGGCTAACACCTTGAAGCTTTTCTGACGTGGTGGTGGGTAACACCTTAAGGACCTACAAACCTAAGAGTATTTATATTTTTAAAAAGTTATATTTAATACGAATATAAATAACTTTAAAAATTGTTAAAGTCTTTATATTTAGTAGATGTATGTTGGACAAATTCACAAAGTTAACAACTAACATATTCTTCTGGAATCTTTTACAAATTTTCAAAACATTTCATCACCAAAGAATAACAACAAAAATAAAAAAAAAAATGTAAAAAAACTTATTTTTATGTTTAGAATTTGACTACTTTTTAAAATTAATATATAAGGATTTGAGTAAAAACATCTCAAATATTACAATAGCTGAAAAAAAAACTACTACGAATATAACGGGTTTTGGACTATCCAACCAACAAACCGGGTCGGGTTTTATAAAACCCTAAACCCCTTCCACTCTTCACTTACACAAACCAAACAATTTATAAAAAAAATGGCTTGGAGAAAAACACCTTTGTTTAATCCAAACCTAATTTCACTCCTTCCTTTCAAATCCAATACATTTTTTGCTAATTATTCTTCAAAATCAAATCTGTACCCCGGTAATCAAATCCCACAATTATATTTCTATTTGTTATTTATTTATTGCTGTATCTAATTAACAATTCTTCTTCTTCTTCTTATTATTATTATTATTATTATTATTATTATTGTTGTTGTTGTTGTTTTTGCAGTGAAGGTAGGTATACCAGAGTTTTTGAATGGAATAGGGAACGGAGTGGAGACGTATGCAGAGAAGCTGGAAGCTGAATTTGGGGATTTACAGAATCTGTTGGTTGCTAGGTCTATGAAGCTGAAGAAGCTCAATGTTGGAGCTGATCCTAAAGTCTGCAAACATGTAAGTTAATATATTATTACTTATTCAGTTTTATGATTTGAAATGTAGGTTTGAGGTTTGTATCGGTTTGGTGTGTGTCGTCGGTTTCGGTATGTTGTTGTGTAGATAAATAGGTTCTGTTAGTTTGAAGTTGGTATGAATTGGAGTATTTTGGTTAGGACTGGTTAAGTGTAATGTGAAGTGTGGGATATTTGTTATTGTTTATATTAATAGTTGAGTGATTAGTTAAGGTTCTTGAAATGTAGCGATGTAGGTGGGGGTTATATGATTGATCCATGTTTTTGAGCGTTTACTTAACGAACATGACTTATGCGGCTTTTACATATGTTTTGTCTTCTATGTAGGTTTGTTTATAGGTTGTATATGGTGGTATAGCTGTCTATGATGTCAATGCACTGTTTTTAATGTCTATGATGTTATGAGTAGTGTGTGTACATATATTCTCCTTTTTTCCGTTGTATGTCTTGAGCAGAGGGTCTCCCTGGAAGCAGCCTCTCTATTCCCTAGGGGTAGAGGTAAGGCTTGCCTACATCCCACCCTCTCCAGACCCTACCAATAGCTTTGCTATTTGTGGGATTTACTGGGCTTGGTTGTTGTTGACTTATGAAGCTTGGGGGAGTCTCTCGGTTGTATGATAAGAAAAGGAGTTTACACTAATGATGACCTTGGTTTTAAATTGCGTGATACGTATGCGCTCCGATGCTTTTGGTCCAAAAGTTTGATGCGCGATGCATGATGCTAGTCGTACTTATAAAAAAAATACTAAAAACATATTTTTACATAATAACAACTTATAAAAACATGCTTAAATTAAAAAAAAAAAAACTGACATGATAAGAAAGTAAGAGTTGTGCTTTTTGGTTCAAATCAAGCATACCAAAATGTTTCTAGAACCACAAAAAAAGTGTTTAGGAACCGTCAGGGTCCAAATCAAGCATACAAAGATATTAATTATTGAAAAAACCCAACCCATTTCATAAAATATGAAAAAAAAAATATAATGGACAATGTTGCGTGCATCGGAGCACATTATGCGAATCGACGCAATATGCTCGCATCACGTAAACGTAACGCGTCAGCTGTGGCGATGTGCTCTCATCAGCGCATTGGGCGCACATTTTAAAACCAAGATGATGACATTTGATAGGACGACGATTTTAGATGGCTGATTTAGCATTGATTGTGGTTAGAAGTTATTGAGTTATTGGTCGCTTGGATGAAATCAGCTTTTCTAGAGGTTAGTTTGTGAAGGTTTAGATTTTGTGACATCTTACTGCCAGACCTCAAATACCACCTATGCGTTTTGGGGTGCATTGGGTTATTGGTTGTGGATGAGAGGGGTAATCATTTAGGATCTGTGACTTTTTAGGAAGTTTCCAGTTTGTAACAAAAAAACAAACCCATGAGCTCTTTGTGAGTGAAACGGACGATATCGGTTGGTATGGGGGGCCACGTATTACAAATCTTCTTTTTGATCTAATATTGAGAATGACTGGGATCGATAAAGTTATGATGGAAGTTAATTATCTGGTGAATGCTGGAAGCATAAAGTTCACTTAATTATGTATTAGTGAAGTACCGATAAGGATGATGATTTCAGAGTTATTCAGGCTTTTAAGTTTTAAGTAGGAAAGTAATTGCTTGGAGAGGGTAAGAGGTTATTGATCTGAAAGAGAAGAAATGCACAATATTGACTGTAGATGTTCATGCAGGTGAAAACCGCATACACTTTTTTTACCCGCCAAAAAGGCTCATGTATATTTTAATATCGTTCAAGCAAATACAGAGTGAAATCTATCTACATATGCCTGTTCAAAAGTATAAAGGGATTGAGGTTGCTGCCAGTTTCAGCTATAATCCAGTAAATAACAAGCCGTTACAGGGCTGTGTAAGAAAGTATTAGAGATAAATTTTGTTTTTCTGTCATAGAAATTTGTGCCTCAAAATCATGCTTATGTTGACTCTTGAGTGTAAATGTGTGGTAAGCGTAGCAAGAAAACCAAGAGAAAAAAAAGGAAAAAAGTTAAGTTTTTGTCTTTTCTGCACTTTGGTGCATCTAGGAAATTTCTGTCAATTTCAACAAAAAAGTAAAAGACAACATGATTTATAAATGAAGCAAAGGTGATTTGTCTAAAGATCATTCATATCAAGTTATACATAATCTTTTTTGTTTTTTTTTAAATGAATAAAAAGTCATAATCTTTAATTGTTAAATATTTTATGTTGTGTTGATACTTAAAGAGTTCAATCATGTACTTATGACATGTGCCTTTCGGCAACAGCTAGACCATGAATCAATACATGCCCAGTTTTGGTTACCTTGCTACAACTTGGTTTATCTGCAAAGATTTAGGTTATATGTATCTATACCTTTTTAGCCATTGGGCGCGTGTCTCCAAATTTTTAATATCCCAATAGTCGACACCAAGGTATATGATGGACAGAGATAGAATTAATTGCAGTTGTATTGGTTGTAGTTGCATGACAAGCTGAGTATATTTTGATAAATCAGGTTGGGATATTATATTAGAGGTTGCGTTTTTTATTTATTTATATTAGTCGATTTGGGTTATGCTATTCTCAAACTTGCAAATGGGTTAAAGTTGCTACAACTATCTAAAAGGGAAATGGGTCAAATATGTGAATAGGTTGGACGCCACCCGAAGTGCTTTTTATTGCATACGATCTTCTAAATTGTGTCATTAAAATGTTAGATGATTATTGTAACAAACTAACAATTTAGTGTATGTAAGCATATTAATGCCTTTATTATTTATCAAGAATGGCAAAAAGTGTTTGTGGGTCAACCCAACTCTGTCCGTAAGTGGCTCACGTTGACCCACCCATGCACATTTTACCCGTTCCACGACCCAGCCATCTTGCCGCCTCTATACGATTTACTTTTCTATTGTCACTGATTACAAGTTTCTGAATTTGATTCAACAGAGGAAGTTGATATTGAAGTACGCGCACAAGTACAGGCTGGGACTTTGGAGGCCTCGAGCTGAACCTCCAAAAGCCAATAAATAAATGACGCATTCTAAAACGTTCTCCTATTATACGATTCATGTTAGTCTTTTTGCTTGGACTTATGGAAGCTTCATTTGTCAGACTTATAAAAGAAAAGGATAGTAATTATGCATTATTGAGAAAATGAGACTGATACTGCTGCTTCTCATTTGGTTAACATTGGTCTTTGTTCCTATTAATAACAATCCAGTTGATGTCCTGAATATCTACGAGCCCGTTTAAGCCGAATAAGTAAACAAGAGTTTTTTTTTTTTTTTTTAAAGAGTTTTGGTTTTTGCAGTGGCGGATCTAGTAATGAATTTCAGTGGCTCGAAATATTTATAGAACAATTTAAAAGGAGCTAAAAGCTCGGCTTGAGCTCGACTCACCAACGTTAAATAGTAGGTATACTATATATAAAATAATAAAAATATAATTTTTTTTTGGGCTCGCCTAAACAGCTTTTGTATGAAAAGCTCGAGCTCAGGCTTGATAACTAAACGAGTCATGTTTCAAGCTCGGGCTCGTTAAGGCTCGACTCATTTAAGCTTTTTACCGATCCGATCCTAAGTTACTTTCGAGCCGTTGCGCATTATTTACACCCCTAGTTTTTGATTATCTGATTTTGTCATGACTCATGACAAACCTTCCATGTAATAGCAGTCGAGTGGGATTTTAATATTCTCGTCACAGGTCTCTTATAATTAAATACATTCAATGCAGAATGCAGGCTTCGGCCCATTTCGTTCCAGTCTGGGTTGGATCACAATACAGATTTCAAAAATAATCTTCTCTTGAGTCTAGTCTCAACATATCCGGTTTTTCGAATGCCCAGATCAGGATATGGAACTAGGTGCGGCTATGACCGGGTATTGGAAGAAACCAGGTAGGGTTCGGGTATGGGTATTGAGGAAAAAAAGTCCAACTCTATATACCGGGCTAGGGTATGAAACCCAGTCCAGTATGACCGGTTATTGGAACCATGTATTGATACCCAATTTTTTTTTAAAAACTTGGTTTTATTTATTTAAAAATTCCTTAAAAATTTAATATTCATTTTACTTTGTAAAAAATAATTCCAAGTAAATTGCAATAACATTAATTCGTTTTAATAAAAATTATTACTTTGTAACATGTGATTTCTCAAAATTTGCAAAGATATAAAAAAGGGTTGTGGATTCATACACCCCTACTTTTGTTTGGGTATTGAAAATAACCAGGTACAGTACAAGTATATGTCGAGTAATGATTAGGTACTGTTTTGGGTACGGTATTTGGTTCAAAATGTGTACCCTATTTATACTCTACGGGTAAAGTCGGGTTCGGTTTTGGTTTATCTTGGTGGGGTTCAATTCATACTTTCATCCCCGGTCTTTTTTGCCCATCTCTAGTCTTGCACGGTTGCCCCAACCCAACTGCGTTGGGCCGTAGATTTGTTTGGAAATTGAATAATATAAGCCATACTACTAAAGAGCAAAGGATGATATAAAGTCTTGGAGATGCCAGGAAGCGACCCAGGGAAATTAGCAACACATATTTTTAGTCTGAGATTGAGATAGGGATGAACTTGGTACTTGTAGAGTATCGAAAATACCGGTAGTGGAAATTGTCAAGACTTGTCACCGGTACTGAAAATACACTGTACATTATGGTACCAGTATTTTAAAGTAAAATATTGGTTCGAACAGGTATTGTACCGAAAATCGTGAAAACTTGGTATCAAATTGGATTATAAATGGACCAGTATCCGTATTTTTGTACCCGGTACAGAAATGCTCATCCTTAGTGTTTATACAATGGAAAAAGAAACTTAATTAACTACAACTAAGATGGTAATGGGCTGGGTTCATGCCAAGTACTTGTAATCCTAGTCCCATAGCTGGTTAAAACCATATCTTGTATACGTGCATAATACCTGTCGGATATTTGGGCATACTAGCAGGTTTGGGTATTGTTGGGATTTTCTAAATACACTTTTTTTACTATTCTAATTTTTATATAATTTGTATTATTGATAATCTCTCTTATTAACTACTTGATTATCAATATAAAGGTTTACAATTACTAAATATAATGATGATATAAATTTCAAACGATAAGATCATCAAAATATATCTCAAAATGAAGTGTTACTAAACATGGGTTAAAAGAAAAAAAAACATATAAAATTTAAAAAGTTTTGGTAAATGGTTCAGGTATATAGCTTTAGATCATCGGATCCGATATCACCTAACCCTATACCTACAGAATATGTTTTTCTTCAATCTCATATCTAGCCTCATACCCATCTGCCCATCTGGTATACCCAACCTAAATGTTTCAGGTATACCCATCAAGCTCGGATTTTTTTAATCCCTACCTACAACTCTAGTGACTAAAGGCTGAAGAATGTGGGGGTCGATAATGGTCGGCAAAGCCAATGTGGTTTTCACGCCATCAGCAAAACACAACCCCCCCCCCCCCCCCTCTCGGTGAACTCGGTGGGATTCTATCCACCTCCCTGAGCCTTTTTCTTTTTTTTTCCTTCTCTATCTTAATATATACATACACGAGTTTTTCAGGTTTTGTTCTTGGTGACCATGGTTCTATTTTTGCGGGTTAGAAGAAAGTTGATGATAAAGAAAAGGCAAAAACAGTAAAATATTCGTTTCACCCCTTCATTTCACTCCTTCAGCTATTATTCATTAACATAACAATATAACATGTTTTTCATATAACTAAAGATTAATTTTATTTGATAGTATGTAATTTTTTAATATTAATTTATCTTTCGCTTTTTCATTTAATAAAATTAATTTAAATGAATTGTTAAAATAACAATTAAAAAAAATGAAAGGAGGACGGAAGGAGAACCACCAATGTTTTTAAACCGGTATAACTAGTTGAACCGTCCAGTATATCTGGTTTTTCTGAGCCCAATCCGGTATGATATGTAGACCAATTTTTAAAACATTGGAACCACACCTCTTGATGGGAAGGATGAAATGAGTGGAAGGGGGCGGTGACGTGACATTGAGTTGATAGATGAGGGGAACGGGTAATATTCACACTCCATATTAGACTCTATAGCCTAAGTAGAAGGATAATTATCCATATATATTTAAGTGTCATAATATATAAGACAAAAATTAGGAAACCTAACCTGAAAACAATTGTGTGTTATCGCATCCGTCTTTGAGTTGTGTAGAATTTTTTTTGTTGACACGCCATTTACATTCGCATATGGAATATCCCATAAACTTCCGTTTTTGTTGTTAACAACTGCATCAATATGCGACTAAGATGTGGTGTATATCAAGCATGATTTATTTATGAAAACTCTGGCGAATGCTCTTTATAACCGAATCGCACAAAGTCTGGAGGAGGATTTCCGTCTGTCCGTCCGTCAGAAGGCCGTCTTAGAATGCCTGCAAAAGCCTCACGCCCAGGACTTCCTTACCGTGTTACCTATCGAAGGCATGGGGCAACGGATGTCGGCAGTAGAGTACAGGGCAATCCTTAAATACCGGCTGATGATACCCATTTTCCCCGATGATGAAAATTGCCCGGTTTGCCGCAAAGCATGCCTTGATAAGTATGGGGAACACGCGTTGCATTGTAAGGAATTGCCAGGGTTTAAATACCGGCACGATTTTGTCCGGGATGCTTTGGCAGACATCCTTAGAAGAGCGGGGATCTCCGCAAGAAAAGAGGCGTCAGTTAATTTTCTCACAGACCCCGCGGAGGGGAGGTCCACCTTGCGCCCAGCTGACGTCTTAGTTTTTGGTTGGGAAGGTGGGAAACATGCATGTGTTGATCTTACCGGGGTGTCCCCTCTTGTTGGGCTTCGAGATAGTGGGTTTGTGGCCGGGCAAGCGGTCATGAGAGCTGAATCCAAGAAAGTGGAAAAGCATGCTAAAGCATGTGAGGATAATCAGCATGTTTTCGTTCCCTTGGCCTTCGACACGTTCGGGTCCTTGGCACCGGAGGCGGTGCGGTTTTTGGCTCGGGTTCAACGAGTAGTGCATAGCAACTTTTCCACCCCCCAAGGGCGGGGTTTTGTTTTTAGCAGATTGGGATTTTCTATTCAAAAAGGGGTGGCGGCGCAGCTTGTTGCCCGCCTACCTACCATCCTTATGTAATTTGCTTTTTCTTGTCAATGGAAATTGTTGTTCTAAAAAAAATTAGAGAAAACTTGTAAATGATTTGATTATATGTAACTTAAGAATAGAGAAGATAGGTGATGAACAAAAATATGAAGAATTGTAAGTGTGTTTTCTACCTTGATTGGAGATTATACTGGTGACATCTACTAAGATTAGTGATCTTTATCGTATTAGACCATGTGTTGTGGCTCAAGGTGAGCATAGATATTATCCTCTTATATCATGCCAACTATACGCTGACGTGATACTGGATAAAGCTTATGCTCCACTCAATTGACCCTGTTGTGGCTTATCTTAAGCGGTAGCTTTATTCAGTTTTTGATTTTTTTTTTATTTTTGTTTTAGAAGACAAATTAAATAATTAACACTTAAAACATTAAATGCAATTAAAAATAAATAATATCACATAAATATTAAAAACCATAAATAAATATTAAAAACGCGACTATTGTTGAAAGTGTGGTCTCATAGCTCTCCAAACCGCAACGTTTGGATAGTTATCGTTGTGCATGGCACGGTACTCGTTACGAGTCTCCTCAATCGCCTTGTCTTTGTTTAAACCTACATTGTTGTTCAATGCACTTACGAATAACCTCTCGAATACTGTGCACTTCGTCCGTAAAAGCCATAACTTTTCCAGTTAACTCTTCCCTGAAACGATGATTGTTACCCATTTGTTAACGGAATCTAGTCACAACCGTGCTCCAAAAAGTTTTCATACTCTCATGTCCGCTTTCTTGAAATGTGGTAATATAACTGTTCACCAACGCGACTTCTTCCTCCACGGTCCAACGTCATACTAGGATTGGGTTTTATGGGTGCGGGATTGGGTTTGGATTTGGGATCGGGTTTTCGGTAAAGGTAAATGATAATATGAATGTATGTGGAGTGGTTTGGTTTAAAAATGAAGTGGGTGAAGATGTATATAGAGAGAGACCCAACCTTTTTTGTAAATATTTGACTGTTGTCATATATTTATTGTCGCCAACGGTTGTTTTATTTTAATCTCACAGGCTAGCCCAAGCGAACCAACTCGCTGGTGTTCGCTCGCGGGCACGTTAACGCGTGGCTATTGTGGTTTTCGTGAGTCACGTGGCTCGGCTGCTCCGTCGCACCACGGACAGCCTTAGAGAAAGAACTTTACAAATCTAAAGGAAATGTAGTAAAAAGAAAATCTTGATTGAAAAATCAATGAGCAAGCGTAAGGTGGATTGGCGAACACCACCTCAAACAGTTTGGTTTTAAAAAGCGTAAAGCCGCCGAGACGCACCAAAGTGATAGGGTCCATCGAGCATAGGCAAGAGACATAGGTAGAGACATACACATGATGTATACGATTAAGGTCTCGCATTATCATTATCATCATATTATATATATATATATATATATATATATATATATATAGGTGAAGTATAAAATGAAAACCCTCTTGAGTTGAGAAAACTTTGGAAACCCATGTAAAAAATCATTTTTTTTTTTTTGAAAAAAATAACCAATATAAAATACATGTTTTTAAGTATTTTGGGCCAAAGAAATAAAAAAAGCGCCGAAGGGATTTAAAAAAAAAAAAAATAAACAAAGCTGCAAAAACACATGTTTACAACAGCTTTGTTTATGTAAAAAGCTGAAAACATATGTAAAAAGCGCAACTTTGTTTATTTTTTTTAAAAAAATCCCTTCGGCGCTTTTTATATTTTTTTGGTCCAAAATGCTTAAAAACATGTATTTTACATTGGTTATTTTTTTCAAAAAAAAATTGATTTTTTACATGAGTTTCCAAGGTTTTCTCAACTCAAGAGGGTTTTCAATTTATCCTTCCCCTATATATATATATATATATATATATATATATATATATATATATATATATATATATATATATATATATATATATATATATTGATTCTACGTTTTACTATAATCTTAATCACTGAACAAAATCTAGATAATAAAACAATAAGTAAGCTTAATATATAATTAAACCTTTACATACAACCTAAAAATCTCTATACACAGTTCAAAGAAGCATGAAATCCATATAATACACTCTCAATGTACGCAGAAATTCATATTGTATTCAATTGTAGCTTTGGAATCTTTAGTTTCTTTCTTGATCGGGGAGAACCGATTTGCAACATTACATGAATCTACAGTGACATGCAAAATCACAGGTTGATGGACATCAATTTCAATAGAGCTAGTTTTGGGAATTCAAATGCCTTGATCGAACCGAAAAAAACATCCTTAGAGCATTCACAGTAGCTTCCCTATTTCTCATTCCCTCACAACCAATCACAACCACATATTATACTAAAAATCATTACAGTTTCTCTCTCTTTCACTCACAACTACTTTCAACAAATACTAAAAAATAAATATACTTTCCAGTTTTCCCCAAAAGATTCCCAATTAACCCCAATTATACCGATCAACAGTAGATTCCCCATTTTTCTTCACTCACAACCACTCACACCCACCCCATATAATTTTGGGGACATACTCACATAAAATGGGGGAGCTACTGTGAAATGGTGTGGTGTGGTATGCATCTCCCCTAACTTCCCCAAATGTCACATTAGCGTCACACCATTTTCACCCCCGCCTCCCCCAAACCAGGGAAATGGTTTCCCCCAATTTCCCTCCCCCCTTTCTCTCTCTTTCTCTCTGTACGTTCACTTCCCTCCACCAATAACATCGCTCGGTACAATCGGTTGTTTTTCCCCGATTTCCCCAAAAATTTATTGGGGGGGGGGGGGTGTTCCCCTAACCACCGAGTTTCAAATCAGCACCCTGTGCTGATTCACCAAATCCACACCAATAGGCCTTATACCCTAACGAATTGTATAAAAGAATTTTTTTAAATGACGAATAACATTATGTCAATAAACATTGCAAAAAACAGTATTATGGCTCAATTATGAATCAAATTGAGCTCAATATAATTTATAAGGTTTTAGATAAATCATTAATGACCTAATAAGTTTCAAGGTTTTAAATTTTTAGAGATCTTTTTTATATTTTTACCCACACAAACATTTATATTTAGGCCCCTCAGAAATATAGGCCTCCGCCGGAGGTGCGATTTGCCCACCCTTAGGCTACCCTGAATTTCAATAAATTAGTATTTATATAATTTACTTTTATATAAATAAAAAATACATTATTGCGTCTCATGGATATTAATACTAAGTCGTTTAAGAAATTCATTGGTTTTGTGGTTTAGTATTTAACTAGATGGCGTCCCCCGCGCGTTGCGGCGGGGGCGATATGGCAAATGTCTTGTTTATAAATAGAGACTTCATTATTTTTATTTATTATTAACACCAAAAGGAAGAATCCACGACTTGCCCGAAATATGGCAGCTAGGCAATAAAAATATAGGGCCGTTGACATTTGACATATACGACAATTCGAGGACCATATTTCATAAAATTTGAGATTGATACCGTTAGCAAAAGCTTCATGTGCAGCTAAAGCTGATACAAATATTGAAAGATCTACACCATTGTTTGAACATTTGACTCTCACCATATATTTGTTCAAATAGTGGATGGAAATGCTCTACACACGGTTTTTAATACATGGGCCAAACGGTAACAGAGTAAGTATACAAAACCGATTAACTAAATGCCTATAACAAATGCTTACCATCCTGGGCATGCTGATCATGGTACGCAAAATGGGCAACTTGAACATCAAAGTCTATGGTTTCGTGATATGGAGATTTGTTTTTGAAGTAAAAATGATACATGCCTTTTTCGCGAGCCATAAATTCATCTTTTCGCTAGTTCTGTCATGTAGCACGTGTACATGTTCGTTCCTTGGGCCTGTTACCTAAAGATTGTTAAGCACAGGTTGTTAGATAATTATTAGTAAGAAAATACTACATCCCTCCTAACTTTATGTATGCTAGTTTATAAACCAAATTCTAGTGTTGAGTGTATACATTCAAGCATAATACTTTTGAACTTTCAAGCCACTGGAAACTAAAATCCACATTTGACTTCTAAAAGTCAAATAGAGTTTTCAGTTTGAAACCAAATTGAAATCAACTTGCATATGATTAACCATGGGTCAAAAATATGCACATTGTTTTGACTTTCTAAAAGTCACATAAAACTTCCAGCTTCAAAACAGATTGATGTAGGAAAACATATGATCAATCATGGCTCAAAAGTCAAAACCTTCATAAGCACAAAACTGTGGGACTAACTGCAAGTCATGTTTAAAGCGGTGTTACTATATGCAAAGTGATTCGTGTGACTTAAAGAACAAAAAACAAAATGCAACATGTAGTTAGTACAATGACTTCACCTCAATTAGGTAGCAGCCTTACTGGGTTTAAATCGTGCAAAATTTTCACAACTCACTGTAGGATGCTTGTCACAAAATGCAACATGTAGTTAGTATAATAAAGCCTGAATTAACAGAACAACATTATTGCTATAATAACCAATATCTCCTTAAATTAACGATAACTGCTACATCTAAGATAAGATGAACAAAGTAAACAAAAACCCAGCACTGCACTAATATCACTTAATAGTAAATACACTCTTAGATCAAGAACACATACCGACATACGAATAAGACGGTGCCACAAAACTATCTAGTTGATTTCGTCAAACCCTCCGCTCCTGCTGCTTTGATGTTGTTCCAAATACGTGTCAGGCAAATACCAACGCAAGATGAGGTGTCAAGCAAAGTTAACCAACTTTTCATTCATGTGTACCACTTGATGATGTATATAGCCTTTTCTTTAGTTATGGTTAAGTTGTACCATGTTTATATCAGAACCATCATTTCAGTTCTTTTCCATCAAAGCAAAGGAAATATATACACCATTATTCTCATCATCATCGACAATTTATTCCACACAACAAAATCAACCATCTTAAAGCAACTAAAACCTTATACATGAATTCTAAAAAAATACTTATAAATTCGAACAACAAAAACACAAAAGGGGATGATTATTTACCTTAGACACAGTCTGCTAGACAACTTGTCGGCGTCGGCAAGACGATCAACCCACGTTACCACCGACACAGGTACCTGCCATGTCACAACCATCCCATCTTGGATGTTTACAACCATCACCATCACCAGTGTCGCCAGTCAGAAGTCATGGCACCATGACCATTAACACCATCAAAACATACCAAGACGACACTGTTGAGAAAACCCACGCTACCGTCAGCTTCCGTGTTCTCCACTTGTGAAGCTGAAACGGTGTAAAACACAAAATTTGATTAGTCAACCAACAAAACAATACATGGATCACAGAAATAACCCAACAAACACATAATAAGATTAATAATTAAATAAACCCTAAAATTAAACGCAACCATATCTATTAAAGCCAAAGTGCATCTCAACAATCAAAATAATATATTATACGTTGTAGGTATGATCTGAAAGGAATTAATACCTAATTATTCTTTATCTCAGTTGAATGCTAGTTGTTGCAGCTCCACTAACTCTTCTTATTTCCCTTGGCTAGCTTATTCAAATAAGTAAATCATTTTCTTTTAGAAATATATAAGGTTTATTCGACAAATTTCAACCTAAAAAATAACAGAGTAGATTTATTAATACGCTATCTAGCAACTCATTGAATTTTAGTTAAATCCAGGAAACCCAAACTACCTGGTGATGGCGATGACGATGTTGGAGGGGATGGTGGTGCAGAGTGATTGGTGATGGCGGCGGAGCTGGTCACCTGTTCCAAGTACCCTTTCTCTCTCTGTATCCAGAGAAAATGAACAAAGACAGAGAGAGAATGAAGTTGGGGTCTGAAGTTTTGTTTTGTGGATGCGTGTCGACCAGAAAGAGATACACGTGTAAAACACCCCTCAAAACCAGATCACGGTTTATGAATACCACCAGTATAACATTTATAGCAGAGTGTACAACTACCCAATGCATAAACCCATTGGTAATTAGAATATTTTAAATAATAAAACCCATAACTGAAACCAACCCATAAAATTTTGCTTTATAAAGATTTGTTAGATCGAATCATCGGTCTTTTTTATTGATTCGGTAAATATAATTTATAGTTCAATTATTCGATTTTTTCTACAGCCCAATGGTCATATACTCAAGGAGAAGAATAAAAGCGCTTGCTACCTAATGAGGTTTACTATTTGAGTAATGGGGTTAGGATCAAATACACAAGACACTTTTTCTAGGAAAGGTGGGAAGGATTGTGATCTATTGATCATATATTTGAAGGGTTGAGATTAGTTTGTTTGAAAAAAATAAATAATAAATTAGAGAAAGGGCATAAAAGGAAAACCACATTTGTTGACTTTCTCTCTCCACATGCAATGCACATGTCAATTCCCCATCATTTTAAAACGTCTATAACTTTTTCATACGACATTTTTTTTTCAAAAAAATTTCACCATATTAACGAGCGTTTTTTTATCTTTAATATGAGTACCACATTGCTACATTAAAATTGAAAAAAAAATCGTGCTAAATGGGTTTTCTTTTCTCCGTTGTGTCTTCTGCACGTTCATTGTGTTATAGTATGCATGTGTGCTTTATAAATATGTTATTTATGTTTTTTTAGTCTATACATGATTTAACTTTGTCCATTGTGTTTTTAGTATGCTTTTAATTGTGTTTTACGCAAATGAGTTTTGTATTTAGGCGTACATTGTGTTTTATTATGTTGTTCATTGTGTTTAAGTCTATTATTCATTGTGTTTTAGTATTATGTTCATTGTGTCTTTTATATTTCGTCAATTGTGTTTTATTAGACTGTTCATTGTGTTTTATACCATATTGTTCATTGCATATTTAATTGGTACTCATTGTGTTTTACGTTATCTCCATTGTGTCTTACGCAACTGGGTTTTCAACTTTTTTTCCAAAAGTATTCATTGTGTTTTAATCTTCTGTTCATTGTGTCTTTATTATGTCGTCCATTGTGTTTTACACAATTGGGTTTTTAACTTTTTTTTTTCAAAAGTATTCATTGTTTTTTAGTCTTTTGTTCATTGTGTCTTTCGTATGTCATCCATTGTGTCTTACGTAACTGGGTTTTCAACTTTTTTTTCAAAAGTATTCATTGTGTTTTAGTCTTCTATTCATTGTGTCTTAGTATGGCGTCCATTGTGTTTTACTAAACTCTTGATTATGTTTTATACCCTATATTTAATTGGTGTTCATTGTGTTTTACATTCCATTGTGTCTTATGCAAGTGGGTTTTGAATTTTTTTTTTCAAAAGTATAGCAATATGGTACTCATATTAAAGATAAAACGACGCTCAATTTTATGGTATAATTTTTTTTAAAAACGGATGACGTATAAAAAAGTTACGGCCATTTAAAAATGAAGGTGGAAATGGCATGTGACTTGCATGTGCATATGTTTTTGACAAAATTACCCCTCCCACTTGTTAATCCTTTGGACACATGTCATTTTCTAGTGGCTTCTCACCCTTCTCATTTTTTGTAGCCTTTGTAGAATAACCCAACCCTTGAGTAATGATATATATTAAAAGTTATTATATTTAGTTCCTCTTTCCAATAAAAAAAATATTTCTTTTATTTTCTCTATTCGCATTTTCATGACATTTGCAAGAGATAAGTGGTAAAAGATTATTATATTTCTCTTACAATTTGTAACATATAATCATAAAACCGTACACAGATGACACACTTACATATACAAGCATGTATTTATACGTGCAATTTTGTTTGCCCACGTTTAGTTGTTAACATCGTGTTACAACCAACATTTTCTGTGAGTTTTGAGAAGTATACAAATTAATATAAAATCTATATATACGAATAGTAATATCTTCTTCTTCTCCCTTTTTTGAAAAAAGAAATATTGTGTTAAAGTATGAAAAGTGTAGTATTTCTTACACATATTTAGTAAATTTTAACTTGTCATTCAAAAATATCTGTATCTACCATTTCATCTCAATTCATTGTATGTCTCTTTCACATTACTATTATTGTTAACGCACAAAAATCTGAAGATTTTAAAAACCTACTTAAAATGGATTTACAAAACTCATTGAAAATGAATATGGTTGTTGAAGACATAATAAGGGTGAGCACCATGTTATATTATTCTGGATCCCAAATAAAATTTTCAATTATCATACATTTACTATGATTTTTGTTCTTCTTAAACTCCAACGTTATCTATGGTGTCCTTAGCCACCGACACCACCACCCCTCCTACTTTGAGTTTCTCCACATTTACCCCCCTATATGTTTGCCACCAACCAAAGATATTGCACACCTTTACCCACTACATTTCTAATTTTCTTTGAAATATCGTTTCCCCTCTCTTTAGTTTTTAACGTTTCAGGCTAACCGCGTATTTTCATTCCTTTTTACTTAAAAAACGATTCCCTCACATGCTTACTTTGATATATAGGTCGGTATAAATTTACGTTTCGACCTACAGTTTTTGAAATTGAATCGGTCAAATATAATATGCGTCTTTAGTTTTTAACGTTTCTTGTTCACCCCGTTTTTTTATTGTTTTGATTAAAAAAATAACGATGTCTTCACGTGCTTTTTTATATGTATCGGTATAAATTTACGTTTCAAGTAAAGTTTTTCGTAATGATCAGCTAAGTCAAATATAATATGTTTTCATGCTTAGGTTGGATGGTGTGGACTGTGGAATGAAGCCCCTAGGGATTCCATTCCGCCACCTCAGCGCTACATAGGTACCACCCAAAGGTGGGGCTTTATCCCCCTTCACCTAACTACCAGGAAATAGAATAAAGCCCCCGTCAATCATTTATTAATTAATTTATTTATTTATTTATTTATTTTTGTTTTTGATTTTTTATTTAAATTTAACAAAATAAAATAAACTTAAAGTAAATAAAAAATAACAAAAACATAAAAATAACATTTAAATAAAACATAACATAATAACATTTAAATTAAAATAATAAACTAATACAAAAAAAACTACTAGTTGTTGAGATACTTAGCTCGAATACGTTGTTTCTCTAGTTCCATTATCCTCATGTCGTCATTAGGAATATGCGACAAATCGTTCTAAAGGAACTTAAGATCTTGCACCCTTTGCCTTTCCATTTGCAATTATTGTTCTTGTTCCATAAGCGAAAACTACGAGCAAGTTTGTCGTCTAATTCAGAGAAGTTTGAACCACCCTTGGTATCTTTTGTTCCTATAGACGAGGCGACTTTGCTTTTGGACTTCGCTCATGTAGGCGTGCAGCTGCCTTGCTTCTATCTCTTCCGGGCAGGCATACCAACTCAACGGCTCCTCAAACTCAAGGTCACTTGTGGTGTTGTTTAAGTTAAATGAGGAACGAGCATCCATGTAACACCCTAGGCATATCCTACATCGTCTGTGCACATGAGAGATATTAGTTCATAAGTAATGTCCTGCCTCTTAAATCACCAACGCGTTTTGGGCTTAGTTGGCTGTGGAGCACATGAAAACACCACAGTTAAGCGTGCTCAGGTGGGAGCAGTATCAGGATGGTTGACCTCCTAGGATGTCTTCCCCTGAGTAACCAAAAACAATCCATGAGCTTCTTGTTGGCAAAGCGGACATTATTGGATGATATTAGAGGCCGGGTGTTACAATCCAATCCACCTATAGACGAGTGTGGTTCCGATGTGCCAGAAGTACTCTTTGACCGCTTAGACGAACGAACCGTGGGGAATGGTGGCACAATATACCACTTTGAAACTTTCGAAGTAGGTTCCAAGACTTTTCGAGGCTAAACAAAGAGCCATAGTTAGATCTAAATTCTTGATAGGCGGCCGTCATGACATCCAGATGGCTCGAACCACCTGTTCTTTGATTATTAGTATTGCGGTTGTAAATGTTATTGAAGTTGGTAATTTTTGTTTTTACTGCGGTCCATTCGCCTTATAACGAGTCATTGGAGCGGTAAGGTGTACGGTTCATCTCGTTGAATAACTTTTCGCGAATGTGATGCCAGAACATGGGTTGCTCTTTATCGTCGCCTATGTAAACAAATTAAGCATTTTTAACTAAACAAGTTTAAATAAATAATCTAGGTAAACAAGTTAAAGAAGGAAAATTGCTAAACACTTTTATATATACCAATAACTGGGTTTTCGTAAACGTGTCGCTATAAATTTGACTTCGTCTACTTTTTAAGTCACATGAGTCATTTGGGGTTAAAATTTTATGTTTTTGTTGTATGCTTTTCCCCGATTTAAATCATCATTCAATTCAATTGCCATTTAGTACGGTTTTACGCTCCTGCCCCACTACACTGGGCTTAAGCTAGTTAAACACATAATTTGATACAATAGTGTGAGATATTTTGAGTTTTCGACAGTTTTTTCTTTTGTTGTTCAAACAAAAAAGTCCAAAAAATCCCACACCAAAGGCAAAAGCATTCAAGGAAAAAAAAATGAAAGATAGACACATGGCGGCGAGTGATTCGTTTAGCAATAGCAATACCTCAGTTGCAAATTCATGCTAGTGTGTACTCTCACTCTCTCACACACACAGACACACTCTACTTAATAAGCAGAAACATGAATAAAGGAAAGGTGATAGCGAATTTGGATTTATTTCTAAAAATGGAAGCCATTGTAATTATTTCCTCTACTTTTCTTTTGCTTTTCTTTTGGTCATAAGAAATCATTTCACATCCCCGTATATCTTGTCAGTTTTTAAAAGATATTTATTTACATACAATATCATTAAATAGTAACAGAAGAAGTAACCTTCCACCTTATGGTGGAACGGTACCGGGAAGTAAGGGAGAGATACTTGATCTTTGATTCTTTGTGGTCATGGGTTCGACTTCTGATCCCTCCAGGTTTTACCGGTTTGCTGCCGTCGTGCCTTCGGGCGGGTTTGCAGGCCGGGTTTTCCCTGGAACAGGAGACGGGTGGGCGTGGGACTCCGTCCGTGCAGGTTGGGCCGCCTGATGGAGCTATCTTTCGCCAATGGGTGCTGCATACGGAGTTCCCGTGCGTTCTTAGTTGGCCGTTAAAAAAAGTAACCGAAGAAGTATATATAAAACATTTATAAGAGATTGATCGATGTGAATTTATAAGTGTAGTATAATGCTTATTTCAAAAAACGCAATCTTGAAAAATAGATTGATCGATGTGAATTTATAAGTGTAAGATTGTGAAAATACGAATTTAATTCAAAATTATTGGATTTCAACTTAGTCTAAAACGGGTTCGAATAAATTTCAAGTTGAACATTTGGATACATTTAGCCACACAGGCCAGGTTTAGAGTGTTCCAACAAGTTATGGGTTAACCTGTTAATTTTTTTTTAATTTTTGTAAGTTTGTTAAAAAATGTGTTTCATGTAAATTAAGCTAATTAAATGTAATATAATGCTTATTTTAAATAAAAATAAACATTAAGTTTTGAACTTAATTGTTTTTATACATTTGTATTATTGGTTGTCATTTGTAATTTAAAAAATCTTAGAATGCAAAAAAGGTAGACTTGTGTTTATGTTAACCATTAACATGTTGTGTTTGAATTCATCATGTCAAGTTTAGCCTGTTAATCTATTAACACGACCTCTTTTAATACTTGTGAAATGTTTAACATTCATACCCGTAGATATAATTAATTAATGAATAATAGATTATAAATACAAAGATAGTACATACAACAATTTGCAAGTTCTTGAGGGCAATAGCTTTCCCAATACGTTCTCGTATGTAATAAAAATGGCTTAACTAATTAGTTGTTAAAACTGTTAAAACAAACTGGTAACGTGATTGGACGATTAACATAATCAAAATGAAACAAATGCTAAAATATTATACTCTTACTAAGTTTAATATACATCGAGTCAAATTCGTTTAATAGTAACTAAGTTTTAACATTGTTATATTGCTATATTTTTTTCGTAATTGTTTAAATTGGGTAAGAATACCAGCTGACCTGTATTATACATATATGTCCTTATGTGTGTTTATTAAACTTTTGCACAACTTCACTATAAAGTTTTATTAATGTTTCATGTTTGAATCCTTTGTTTTAACTTTTATAAAGCATATATCTCATCAGTTAAAATATATCACAATATTGCAAAAAAAAAAGTTTTACTGTACAGTAACAATGACGTCGCCATGTCATTCGTATATATGTGAAATATCTTATTTCAAAGAAAATTAAAAGTAAGATGTCATCGGTCATTCATATATGGAGACATTATATTGATTTTTTTTACATATAAATTTAAATTCTGAGTTTAAAATATGATTTTATCACGTACTTTTAATATTAATAGTAAAAAATGTGTTTTTTTTATATAGATGGATTTATCATCATGTCAAATGGTTATTAAAACAATAAATTATTACATTATAGCAAAATAACTAAAAGAATAATGACTGCCTAGCCCGTATGGCTCGTACCGTAGGTGGGTATTATCTAAAGAGGAATGCACCTTTCAAAAAAAAAAAAAAAACTAAAGGAATATATTGACAAGCACACATCGATTTAGGCTATTCAATGTTTTGCGACTATATGTGCTTACCAGAGTATGTATTTATGTTTGTCCAAAGGAATAACTTGGTGGTAAAGTAGTGTATTCCTAAACCAAGTGGTTATGAGTTTAAATTCTCTAAAGAGCAAGATTGTGATTTTAATTAGCGGTTCAAAAAAATGTATCTATGTTTAATCAGGATTCTTGAAATTGGGGTTTGGATTTTGGTTAGTTTGTTCACACAATTGATGATTCCTGCTTTCGATTTAGGTACATGACGACATGCGGTTTAGGCTTTTGAGTACGAGTTTCGATTGGGAGGAAAATAGCAACATAAACATTGACGAGCGCACGTTGATTTAGGCTCAAGAATATCTTTGCAACTATATCATATTTTCGCGTGTATGTATATGTATGTATGTATATATAGGTTTGATTAGTGTTCTTAAAACTTACAGTTGGATTTTGGTTAGGTTTTCACATGATTATGATTCCTACTTTCGATTTAGATACATGAGCACATGCTGATTTAGGCTTTTGAGTATGAGTTTCGTTTGAGTATTTTAAAATCGAAATATGGGTTCTAATGTTTTCATAAGGTTATCAAATTACGATGATAAACAATGGTGGTGGATGTTGGTCTTGGTAGTGCCGTGTTTCAAGTTTGCTAAATAGTTAGTTTTAGGATGGTATAACTTTGATCATATAGTTAGTTTCATCACTACAACCAATTACCATAGGTATTATAATGGCACGTGCTTGTAATTAGTTTTAACTTTTGATAGGGGTGTGCATGCCTCTGTTACAATCGGTTTGTGATCTAACCCAACCTAATAGAAGATTTCAGTTAAGAGCAGTGGCAAGGCTACATACTTGGCAACGGTTGCGTCTGACATCATTCAAATTTACGTATTATATGTATCATGTAATAGAAAAAATACGAGCGGCACAACCATTGTTTTTTTTTTCTTTTAAACGTAGTACATAAACAAATTTATAGTTTAAACATAAAGCCTAATTAGTTAATATTTAGGCTAATATCTAATTAATTGATAAACTTTAAATCTTTAAAAGTCATGTTTCTTCTAGTTTATTTAACTCAATAACTATTATAGCTAATATCTAATTAGTTGATTCAGTTGTTATACCTATATTAACAAAAAAGTTGCGTGAATCCTTCCCCTTTGAATTCCAAGCGGAATTTCTACAGTCACACAGGTCTCGTACCAGTGACCAAGATCGATTATGCATTCACTGATTTAGGACAAATGATGGTCATTCACATTCAATTTTGGATATCTATTGGTCTATCATTTATTCAAATTAGCACTAGTTATATCGGTTGCAACGATAAGTATTGAGGGATATTTTCTTCTATCAAGCATGTGAATACGGGTTTGCATAATCGGATGAGTGATGATTATTTGTCTGATGCTTACATCTGGTATATTGAAAAAAAGTTCTTTGCGAAAGTTGTGAATGAATACCTTATGAATCGTTTTCATAACATGAAAACATGTTGGGACTATGGAGTAACTACATAATGTATTTTTTTATACATACTTCAAATGAATTTGTATTTTTATTTTTGTGCTATTTCAATGACATTGTATTTTTATTATAATATTTGTTTTTAATGTAATTCAACTCGACTTGACCCATTTTGATATGAAAATTTTGACCCTGGGTTATTATAAATGTGGGGATTGAAAAAAAAAATGACATGATGGTAAAAATTTCCTGCTCCACCCCTGATTAAGAGATTATGAGAAACCATTATTTTTTGTTATGTTTTTGTGAATGGAATATGGCACTGCAGGTTCGGTGCGGTTATGGAATGAAAATATACTCTACTTAATTAAGAGTTTCTACATGAACAATGATGCATTTGTAACTCAATTTTCTTTTTAGTTTATAATCGAATAACATAGTTTCTTTTTGTGATTAACCCATCAAGATCGAACAACATACATTGTATGATGGACATTTCGAACCCTAAAAATAAGAAGATCGAACAATGGTATGGGATAAGATGAATAGGAAACACACTCTTACCTTTTTTTTCTTAAACTTTGCATTTGAGAACGAATTATTAATTTTGATAGAAGTTATAAAAAAATAATATTTCATTAAATAAAAAACATTTAGTCATCTATCATCGATGGACATCAATTATCTAACAATTTAAATATTTTTCCAAGTTAGATTTAAAAAAAAAACACACACACAAAATTACAAATCATATGTCGCTAATGTTCTTGTGTGAATGCATGATTGAGTCTGATGGAATTCCATACCAAGTCGGTTACGATATTGGATCGGGTCAGTTATTACAAAACCCATAACTGAAACCAAGCAATAAAATTTGGTACTCAAAAAATGATTAAACCAAACGTTGGTTTTGATTAATGATCGATTAATTAAGTTACAGTTCGATTATTCGTTTTCTTTTTTCTCACCGTACAGAAAAAATAAAATAACTTGCTATATGACATTTACTGTTTTAGTAGCATATATCAACTTAATATTTTTTGTAATTCATATTTTCATAAACAATTATATTAGAGAGACATGTAGTAAAAATCACATTACAATTTTGTTACCATTGATAACATTGCATAAACCACACACACTTGCATAAATGTGTAATTTTGTTTCCGTATGTTTAGTTTATGTTAAGTTTGTTACATTTTTTTTAGAAGTTTTTAGATCGAAGTACACAAACTAAAATGAACCATGCATACATATGAGCGAAATATAATGATATGTTCACACCTTTTCTATCTTCCTTATCTAAGCTACTCTATTCTTTGGATACTTTATAATCTTTTTAACTTTATATGAATGCATTATCATAAAAATGTATACAACCGCATTATGTAGACATATATGTTTTTATCTTCGATTCGGCATATATTATTGAAAGTTAACTCACCAAAAACAATTCTTTATTAACACAAAACCGCAAAAGATTACATCAAAATAGCGGGCAGGCGGGCAACAAGCTGCGCCGCCACCTCTTTCTGGACGGCAAACCCTAACCTGCTAAACACGAACCCATGCCCCCCGGAGTCGAGACATTACTATGGATAACCCGTTGGACTCTGGTCAGGAAACGGATGGCTTCCGATGCCAAGGAGCCAAAGGTATCAAATGCCAGGGGTACAAAAACGTGTTGGTTCTCCTCACAAGCCTTAGCATGCTTCTCAACTTTCTTAGCCTCTGCTTTCCGCACCGCTTGCCCTGCTACTCACCAATCATTTCGTTTTATGTTTTTTTCACAAAGGTATTATCAGTACATGACTAACATAGACTGGGACATAACCTCAAGCATGGACCTGATTAAGAAAACATAGACTGAGAATGTGAAGGGTCAGGGCATGCTAGAAATTCATCTTAAAAAAAAGTACATGACTAACATATATACTCATTGTACATATTTTTTTCATCTAATATTTTATTAATATTACAATCTTCATTCTTCAAAGAAATAATGATTGTCTACGTGAGGGGGGTGCCTATGCAATATTAACATTTAGATGACACGTGTCATCGAATAACTCGTGAAAGCATCTCATACACCACCACCACCTTCACTAGCAGAGCAGCAAAGAGCCAGCAATTGCAGCTCCTGCAACGTACACACACACTTTCTCTCTCTACAGTACAATTTCTCTCTCTACAAATCTTTATAAAAAAACAACTTATTATTATTACACTTTTTCACCAAGCATCATAACACAACATTCTAGGGTTTTTGTTACGTTTCTTCATCCAGTTGGTATAATCATCATCATCTTTTTTTTTTATGGTTTATACACTACAAATGTATATATTATCATCGATCATTTGTGTTCGTAAATATTGTTATAGTTTGAAATTTTCTATGTATCTCTTGTTTTAGTATGTGCATACTACACACATTTGTAGTCCATGTGTAGTGTGTGTTCATAGATGTTGAAATTTCCTTTTTATTATTATTATTATTATTATTATTTTATAAAGATTCATATATATGATGGTCTCATAGTGTTTTGTCTCTTGATCTTCAAGTGTGTGCATACTACACACACAAAATACACACACATACCTTATATATACACACACAAAATATAATTGTTGTGGAGATTCTGTTATTCTCGGAAAACTAACAGCTGTAATTATGTCACTTTTTAATTCTCTGTACATACATACATGATATACATGCATACATACACATGTATGGAATGTATGTTTTGTACGTACGGACACTTCTGATTTTTCTTTTAAATGTCAAATAATGCTACATTTTGTAATTTCTATTACTTATTTGTTTCATGTGTTTAGTAAGTTCTTTACATGTTTTGTTATTTATTATTATTATTATTACTGTTTATGGTTTTCATCAGATCTTATTGTGTGTGTGTGTTTACGTACATATTGATTTTTTAACTTGTAATTATTAAGAGTATCTTACATAATGTCAGATTTGTAATTTGTGTAAGTTATTTGTTTGTGTTTACTTAAATCTTTTCATATTTTGCTACTACTATATATTACTACTATTATTATTTTAGCTTTATTATCAATTCTTAGTTTCTGTGTGTATTATTATTAAAAAAAATTATTATTATTGTTGTTGTTGTTTTTGATTTTGGTTTTATCAGATCTTAGTGTTTGTGTGATTTGATATTATTTTCAAGTTTTTGTTTTTGTTTAGTTAAATCTTTACATATTTAGTTATCTTTATTTTAGTATAACAAAAAATATTACTAGTATTTTTGGTTTTATTATCAGATTTTAGTGTGTGTTTGTGTTTACCAATTAAGTTCTTTAGATATTTTGTTAATTATTATTATTATTCCAATAATTGGTTTTTATCAGATATCTTAGTGTGTGTGTTTACATACATATTGATTTCTCAACTTTTTATTAGGAGTTCCTTACATAATGCAAGATTTCATAAGTTTGTGTTTACTGTTTAGTAAAATCTTTGAATATTTTGTTACTTTATTATTATTATTTGTTGTTGTTGGTTTATTATCAGATCATAGTGTGTGTGTGTTCATTTGTTTTACATTATACATATATTGATTTCTTAACTTATAAGATTATATCTAACAATTGTTTTATATATAAATGGTGACAGAAAAACAAAAATGGCAGAAGAGGCAGTGCCACCACCTGCTCAAATCAGTGGCCCAAACCGTAGCCCCATGAGTAGGAGAGGCTTTGGAACCAAGGGCCAGAAGATTCAGCTTGTAACCAACCATTTTAATGTTAAACTCAGCAGCACCACAGACCACTTCTACCAATATAGTGTATCTCTCTACCTCCTTTTATATATACATACTCTTATATTACTCTTACCTGTTACATAACAAGTTACTAAAACTATAATTTGTTTGACATCAACTTTAATGCAACTTTTATAGTGAATAACACACAACACACAGCTAGAAGCACATGTGCTTCTAGCTCTGTGTTACATTAACGTTGATGTCAAACATATTGTGGACTTAAAAAGATATAAAACAAACATGTTCAGACACGACAGGAACCGAACATGTTTAGTTAAACGGTTCATGTTCGTGGGTTGACCCGTTTAACCCATTTTTTTATTACAATATGTGTTTTATATAGTTGATCAGAGTATTTTATCTCAAAGTTTTAAAGTTAAAGCATAAACTGATATAAGAAATTTTTTAGTTATAACAGAACTGTTTTATAACGTATATTTGCATTTTTTTTGTTGTAAAATTGAAATTTTAAAATATTAAGATAAGATGCCGAAAAAAATATCATTAAATGGGTAGTGTTTGTGTCAACCTGTGAATATTAGTGTTGGGTTCGGGTTCAAATGTTTGACACGATTTTTGGGCTTGTGTTGGTTGGACCTGCCAACCCGCAGAACATCCCTATTTGGAACACATGCAATTCATCCTGATCAGAGTGTTAAGTAAATTAGCACTGATTTTTATGATTGATTAGCATTCTGTTAATAGAAACCTTTTAGATATGATTGAGTAGAGAAGTCTATATCATACTTGTTGGTTTAAGAGAGCTGGTATTTTTGTATGATGATTCAGGTGGCTTTATTCTATGAGGATGGGACTCCTGTTGAAGCAAAAGGTGTAGGAAGACGAGTTCTCGACATGCTCTATAAGTTATATAGTTCAGAGATGGGTGAGAAAGGGTTTGCATACGACGGTGAGAAGACTCTCTTTACTGTCGGCCCATTGCCAGGGACCAAGCTTGAGTTCCCTGTTTTGTTGGAGAATATGTCATCAAACAGGTACACAATTTCTGATGTTTATATCTTTTTCGATCCGGTTTAGAATCTTGTTGCTAATGCGCGTGTCTTGTTTGTATAGAACTGTACGCGGTGGCAGTGGCAGTGGCAGTGGCAGCCCAAGTGAAGGGGAGACCAAGAGATCAAGGCGTCCACCTCAATCTAAGTCGTACAATGTGAAGATTAACTATGCTACCAAAATCCCAATTCAAGCCATTTTCAATGCGCTGAGAGGACAAGATTCTGAACAGTTTCATGAAGCTGTAAGGGTTTTGGATATTATGTTGAGGCAACATGCTGCAAAACAGTAAGCATACTTAAAACTAATGACTTTCAGTTTACAATGTTGTTGTTCATTCATCTGAATGATGCTTGTTTTGTTCTGTATGCAGAGGTTGTCTTCTTGTTAAGCAGTCTTTCTTTCAGAATGATCCAAGAAACTCGATAAGCATTGGGGGTGGGGCAGTGGGTTGCAGGGGCTTTCATTCTAGTTTCCGGGCTACTCAATCTGGTTTAAGTTTGAACATGGGTAACTTAAGACTCAACACTCCAATTATCTTGATTTGTTCAAGTCTTATATATTGCTGTGAACGATTGATCGGTTATACAATTATTAATCAATTTGCAGATGTTTCTACAACAATGATAATCAAGCCCGGTAAAGTTGTGGACTTTCTTTTAGAGAATCAAAATGCTAGAAACATAAGGGAGATTGACTGGTTGAAGGTAACCAACCCACTAGTCTGTTCTGTTTTATATCTTTTTAAGTAGCTTCATTAATCTTGTAAATTTATAAAAATGATAGGCCAAAAGGATGTTAAAGAATCTTCGTGTCAAGACCTTTCCCTCTAATCTTGAGCATAAAATCATCGGGTTGAGTGAGAAACCATGCAGACAACAGACGTATGTCCTCTTCGTTAATATTATGCTGAAAACACAGCAATGATATTTAACAAAATGGTTTACATGATCATTTTTGTAGGTTTTTGATGAAACAAAGGAATTCTGACAGTCCAAGTGATCCCATAGAGATCACAGTCTCTGAGTACTATGCTAAGTATCGTAATCAAGAGCTCCGCGCGTCTCAGGATTATCCATGTCTAGATGTTGGGAAACCAAAGCGCCCAGTTTACATCCCACTCGAGGTAATCTATGATCATAATCTATGCTAATTTAAATTTTGTTAAACATTTATTGTGATTCAAATTAAATTTACAAATAATGTTTCTGTGTTGGCTAATAGCTATGTGAATTGATCTCTCTTCAACGCTACACAAAGGCATTGTCGAGTGTGCAAAGAGCTAAACTTGTTGAGCAATCCCGACAGAAACCACAAGATAGGATGAACTGCTTGATGGATGTAAGCTACCTAAACTTCTTTAATTTATAAAATATTGACTAATACGTTATGCTAATCAAAATTACTAAAAAATATATAGAACACTAACGTGTGCATAATTTGTTGTTTTAGGCACTAAAGAGGAGTAACTATGCTGCTGATCCTTTGATCAACTCAACTGGCATCACAATCAACACTGTGTGCACTCAAGTTGAGGGCCGGTTTTGGAACCACCAAAATTGAGGTTAGGAAATGGTGGAGACCTGTTTCCCCGTGGCGGTCGTTGGAACTTCAACAACAAAGTAAATGAAATTCTCAAGTTTAGTTATTTATAGCTTTAGATGATTAAAAGTTCAAGTATTGTTAATAAGGGGGTGATAATTTGAATGCAGACACTTGTTGAGCCAACACAGGTCACGCGTTGGGCAGTTGTGAACTTCTCTGCACGTTGTGACACCAATGGCCTATGCAGAGGTCTACTCACGTGTTGCAAATCGAAAGGAATGGTGAGTTGATTTGTATATTAACTGCATCTTTTTATAGCGAAAAATAAATGAAAAGATATATTACAAAACATTCTTTTCATAATTGCAGCATCTTGAGGAGCCACATTCTGTTATCCAAGAAAATCAGCAGTCTAGCCGCAACCCTGCTCCAGTTCGTGTTGAATTGATGTTCGAAGCTATCAAACAAACACTTCCGGGCATACCGCGGTTTCTTTTGTGTATCCTTCCCGAAAGAAAGAACTCTGACATATATGGTTTTTGGCTCTCTTTCTTTATCTTAATTTTTCTCTATTTTTGTTAATCTAAAATTAATATGAAGTTTATTTATGTTGATAGGTCCATGGAAGCGGAGATGTCTTGTGGAAGATGGGATTGTTACGCAATGCATAGCACCCACTAGGATCAACGATCAATATCTCACAAACTTGCTTTTAAAGATAAATGCAAAGGTCTTTATTTCAAATTAATACAGCTTTAGTATCTTGGTTCTTGATTTGTTTTCCTATAATTTTCAGATGGGAGGTTTAAACTCTATGCTGTCAGTTGAGCATTTGCGTTCTGTACCAATGGTTTCAAGGATTCCAACTATCATCATTGGAATGGATGTGTCCCACGGTTCACCTGGCCGTTCTGATGTTCCTTCCATTGCTGCTGTACATTTTCAACTTTAGATTATTAAATCCATGAAATAAATAAAAATTAAAATCTAAATGTAAAACAATAAGTCCTGTCTTTGGGAATGTGTAGGTTGTCAGCTCGCGAAAATGGCCCCTGATATCTCAGTACAGGGCTTCTGTGCGTGCACAATCTGCACGACATGAGATGATTGATGCTTTGTTTAAGCCTGTATCACCTAAAGAAGACGAAGGGATGATAAGGTCTGATTTAATTAGATACTTATACAGCCTAAAATTATATAAACATTTCAAAATCCTTTAAATTTTCTGTTCTAGAATTGATTTTATGAACTGTTGTGATTTCAGGGAACTGTTAACAGACTTCTATCTAAGCACTCCTAAGCTGAAGCCAAAACATATAATCATTTTCAGGTAAGACGGTTTGAGTGCTGTAGCAACATGCTAGCTCTAGTTTTATACCATTAATTAATGAATTATGATTTTATTGCAGGGATGGAGTTAGTGAGTCGCAATTTAACCAGGTGCTGAATATTGAGCTTGAGCAGATAATACAGGTATGAACATTCAACTTCAAGATTTTAATAGTTGATTGGTGTTTAAAGCGTTTGAAATAGTAAAATTTGTGTAATGTAGGCATGCAAGTTTTTTGATGATAATGAATGGGATCCGAAGTTTCTAGTGATTGTTGCACAGAAAACTCATCATACCAGGTTTTTTCAACCAAGATCTGATGCCAATGTCCCTCCAGGTTAGGTTTCCGATTCTTGAAAATTTCATGATCAGGAAGAACAAACACTCATTATTTTTCACTTTTTTGTTAATTATTTCAGGAACAATCATTGACTCTAAAGTCTGTCATCCCAAGAATAACGATTTTTATTTATGTGCCCAAAATGGACCGATTGTGAGTATTATCCAAACGCTATTATTATATATATTTTTATACATATTTGTGTTTGTGACTAAAAGTTACATTTGTATTAAGGGGACTACTCGGCCAACACATTACCATGTTCTTCTGGATCAGATTGGTTTCTCTGCTGACGACTTGCAAGAGCTGGTTCATTCATTGTCCTATGTGTAAGTTAAATAAAGAATATTCACTATGGAAAATAGTTAATTAGTGACTGATTTTGGGGGTTATGGATTATATGCAGGTACCAAAGGAGTACAAGTGCCATATCTGTAGGTAAGTAATTAAACAAACAGCCCTTCTTGCACATGGTTTGGCCAATAACAACTCAATAAAATAATGTGCTGGTTAATATGTGCAGTTGCTCCAATTTGCTATGCCCACCTGGCAGCGGCCCAGATGTCCCAATTCGTGAAGTTTGAAGATATGTCTGACACAGCATCCAGTCACAGTGGTGGCGGTGGTAGTAGCAGTGGTAGTGGCGGCTTCACCCAAATTCCGAAGCTTCATGAGAATGTATGCAGTTCCATGTTCTTTTGTTGAACACTTTGGTAATTAACAAGTCGTGGAGGATTTATAATTTAAGATAATTGTCTAACTCTGAACATTGGTATTAGGTTTATCTTATGTAGTATTTGTGTGGATGTTTTCATTTTGTATCTAAATATTATCCATGCAATGCCCATTTGAAGATTCTCTACATATTTTTTTGTGATGTGGTTTATAGATGGTGTCTAAATTCATAGTGGGACATGGGATCCATAGTTTTAGTTAATGGCACAAGCAGATGTCACATGAACCTAGTTTATTAGTTTTTTGCAGAATAAATAATGGTACTCTTTTTACAATCTTGGAAAGAAATCACTATGATCGGTCGGCTTTACAATCTGTGTTCTTTTGGTTATTTGACTTGCTGGTTCATGTAGCTGAAGAATATGTCTGTTTTATATTTATTCGGGAGAGCTTCTTCGTGGCCTGTTTTTTTGAACGGAATTTTGGTTGCATTGCATTCGCTACTCATCTTTTTCTTGCCATTTTTAGAATCGTATCTATTTTCCTCCCAACTTCTCGCTTTCCTTGTGAACCGGAACTTTTTGTGAGTCCAACTTTGATCACAATGTCCCTATTCTGATGTGGATCAACTTTGTTTACTGCATGATGTTAGTAGAGGTGCATGTTCTGTCAAGTTCCTTTTTAGTTGTTTCTCCTTCAATGTAAGGCTGTATTTTCTTGTCTTCTCTACTGCCAATTTTGTTCATATCAAAAGTAACTAGTACTGGGAACATGATGTTTGGGATGGGGACGGATGGTGCGTGTCATATTTCTGGGACTTTTATCTTTGGTTTTCGCCTATTCTTGATTAAGCCTTCTGATTAGATCTTCATAAGCTTTAACTTTCTAGTCACCAGGATATAAAGCAACTCATTGGGGCCATGTTAATACAATCGGCGGTGCATCATCTTTTTCTGGTTTGTTTGATTCCGCGCTTGTTGCTTCCTTAAAGTCCTATAGATTGAATCATTTTGATGATTTCATCTAATGACATATCTTCTTGATCTAATTTCCGCTCCAAACCTTATGGTCCCAACTCCCACCTATCAAAGATTCAAAGCACTTGCTCGGTTGCTCTTGCTTCCGCTTCCCTCTTTTTACATTTTTTATGCAGATTTTTTATATTAATTATCAATTTTAAAATATATATATATATATTATCGATTGAGTTTTGCAGTCAAGGGGACGTGGACATGACGATTTTACTATAGAGAAAAATATTTATCTTTGATTAAGAGGTTTAAGTAGCTTTTATATGTAGTTTCTGCACTCGCCACCGAAGTTGCAAGTTTCAACAATGGAGTGTTAATTTTTATCTTAAACTGGGTGATCCTTAATGTGGAGTAATGCTATAGTGATTTGTATCATATGCAAAGGAGATTGTACATTTTTGCTTAATATCATATCCTTGTTCAACTCAACCCTCTAACCAGTTTTGATATCACTATACAGAAAGAAATTCAATATTATATCTAAATAACCAAACAAAAATTCATCAAATGAGACCATAGGACATGTATAATGATGGTCAATTGATGACGATAATATTAATCCTATAGAAGCAACCTGCAAAATCTGGGCCAACAGCGGATGGTACAACTCATTGACTAATGAATTAAACTTGCAAAGATACATGTATGTACCATGATATAGGTTAACCGAATTCATAGTAGACATGACATTTCTACTCGGTTTGTACCACAATGGCTTCCTCTGATACAATCCAGCCATCACTCTCTAGCTTCGAAGAGGGTGCACATGCCTTGAACCAAAAAAGACATACCCAATAAGAGAAGAAACTGTATCATGATATGATAATACGTATAATACACTAATACCTAGGTTTTATTATTGTTCTGGCACGTTCATATCAATCCAGATGATTAAAAAAAACTGTTAAGAAACTTGTATGAACATACCTTGGAACAAGTATACACTATTACTGTCATCCAGTTCCAGTTTTCGAGGGAGCAGTTGTTAGTTGCTTCCTGTAAATAATACAACAATGAAGGCATGAGCTGCATTTCATAGTGCCTCGGTTCACCACACGGTGAGCACCTTCCAGGATCTCCTGCTTCTGCACTCGCCAAAAGTGGCTTCCCACCATATGAGTATCTGTAGAGGATATAACCCATTAACCCTTCCATTTCAGAACATATATCACAAACTCAAGTACTATATTACATTACAAACAGGGCAGTTTTAACAATGCATTTTATATTGTGCTGACCAATCTAACATTATCAGTTTGGTTTATCATAATAACATGACACTAAAAAGTCCAAGAAATAACAGAGACCATTTATACCACAAGCTTGCAATAGTGCCAGTTTCGATCCATCAACTGATGAATGGTTGATTACTTGATTTGAGTTGTTTTTGAAATTTATTTATCTCAAGTGGACCGAATAAAATAATTTGGCCAAAAGGGGGAATGAGCCAAACGAGTTACAAGTTAAAGTCTATACTTGATGCATAATTATGAACTCATAACTATGTATTGGAATTAATTTAATTTAATATTATATTATGCAATCATAATTAGCTGTTTAACACATTAATTATATAAAAAGAATTGAAAAGTGGACAAAGGGTGCTGCAGCCTGCAAGCCAATCCAACCTGACCTGACCCATTTGGGTTTGTACTGAAATTTGACACGTTTCAACCCAAACCCATTCTGACCCACACCCAACCTGCCTGCTCCCCAAATTTTCCACTTCTATTCTTACCCGGCCAACAGGATGATGGTTAGCTAAGATTTGTATATGGAAATAATCAAATGACACTGGTGCATAAGTTGTCAAAAGGATAAAAGAAAATCGTATTGTACCTGAAACATTGCTCTGGATGTAAATCCACCCGTTTTTTAAACTTAAGATAGGTCCGGTCAGCACTAAGAGCTCTGTCATATTCATAACTTTCTCCTTCCCACGCTTCCTCAGGCTCATGCTCATTACCGTCATTTTGGTTCTCTTTGATATTAAACGAAGAAATGCTTGCAGATACAGAGGCGACACTTTTTGAATAATTCTCATCCTGAGTGTATATATAAAAGCACGCTAACACTGCAACCAATAAAAACATGCAACTCATACCATTTAACTTACAAATAAAACTGAAAATAATAATTATCACAGAAAATGTAGTTGAGACCGCACCTGCTGACTTATCATCAGCTGCTCTACTTCTTAGGCTTATAGTTGACTTTTTGTCGGTAGAATCCAGGCAAGTGTTCTGCTTTTTGGTCTTAGAACCAGAAGCCAAAGTCGTAGCTTCTGTAAGCGCCCGACCTAAATCAGCTAGATTTATGTCATCATCATCATCCTCATCATCAAAGTCAAATGACCATGGGTCATCCTGCAACTTAGTTGTTGACGGTGATGCAGAAGAGTCATGACCTAAAGGCTCTGGTTCTTTATCGGAGACAACTCTTTGAACACGAAGAACACGCCATCTGTATAGATAAATAAAAAAATAGCACCAAAATCCGAACTCAAATTAAGAAGATTTGCACTTGGCACTTACTCCATACATCATAAACTATATAACACTTTATTTTTGTAGCTTTCCATGTCTTAAATAGTTAAATGTTCAACAGATCAACCATATTTATTTATCTACAAATAAAAGCTCTAATATTGGTGAGCAAGTGACCTTTACTTATTGTATTGGAATCGTGATTTGTGATTATTTACATACCAAAAGACAATGGAATATACAAGGAACGTCCTACCTCAACGCCTCACAAGCTGGTGCAACACACGCAAATATATAAACTGCACGCTCTTCCACCGTTAACATCTTGCTGGAAATCGGGGCATAAATCTGGACAATAACGCAGACAAAATAAGCGTCACAATGATGAACAAAACACAGTTCCAACAATCAAAATTCAATACCAGATTAATAACAAACAATAACCTGAGCCACAAGACAAAGGCCTTCTCCACATGAATCACACATTAAAAGATCTTGTCTAATGTCACATTTAGTACAAGGAAAGTCCTGCAAAATAATAAGTTTCCAATCAAGTTGCAGCAACACAAACATGTTTATAAATTACAATATTATTCGTTCGAAACACTAACCGGTACGCCACCGATTTTGGTAGTATAATGATCAGCTGGTTCATAATTATCATCAGCCCAAGGTCCAGGCATGCCTAGAATGACGTCACTCATCTTCACAAACAAAAATGCAATACAACAATAACAGTAAGAAATAATATCACTTATTATTATTATTATTATTATTATTATTATTATTATTATTATTATTTACAATTGTAAATAATCATGAAATTGACTGGCGTTAATTAACTTATGAATGAGAGTTGTTATATTTATAAATATTTGTAATTGAACTGCATACGAAATAATTAGTAGGAGCTGATGTTGTATTGTTAACGGAGGAGTAATTCAGTTAACGGAACCCTAACTGGAAGGTGATGAGAAGATAACGGAGCAGTAAAACGTTACCGTTTGGATGATTTTTATATATATTATTATCAGAAGAGATGGAGTTGATAAACGGAGGCGGGGAGAGAGGGAGAAGAGGGTGCGGCGGTTTTGCTTTTGTCCCTCCTTTTTTTTTTCGGTGAATAAATTACAAGACCGATCCCTAGACTATTGTACAACTTTCATTCGCAGTTCACCGGCTTAGTGGATCACGACAGCAATGGAATGGTCTAGTTTGGCAAAAACAACTCAGTCAAAGCCCATTTTCGTAATTTTCCCTAAAGAAATGGTCTACTTGCAACTGGAATGGTCTCCAGTAATAAGTGACGGTCTGACCTAGTTTCCCAAGACAGCAATGGTGTACCGGATTATATGACACCTTACCCCATGACTTGGTTGAAACTGGTCACGCCGGAGACTATAACTCAAGTTTGAAAAGATTTCCTCCTTCACATCGTTTGAACCTAACCGTTGCGTTTTTGAAAGGAGGTACAGACGGAGGTCTACAATCGGTGTATAAGGAAGTGAATTTTTAAACTGAGTTATCCCATATCCTATCGTCAATAATGAAGGATAGCTCGCTACCCCACGTATACTCAAAGAACCCGTCGGTGTCTGCTACTACCACCTCCACCATCGACGTACGTGTACACGTGAGGAAATTGGCTTCCAACACGAAATGACGTAGATATGAGAGGTTCACCAGCTCTACAATATTATAAACTACCAGACCAAAGTTGCATTCTACACGTGTTATACCACGTGCAGATGTAACAATGATCCAAGTAGTTTTTTCGCAAATGTAATAATGATCCAAAAATCTAAAAAATAAGCACACTTTTTTTTCAGCCAAAATGCAAATCGAAATAAAAACATTGTTTAAACCGAAATAAAGTAAATGTTTGAAAATTTATAAAAACTTTTTAAATAAGTTTGTAAAAATTTTGAAAATTTTCGTGAAAACATAGTTAAATTAAAAAAGTTTCGTAACTAAAATTTTCGTAACTAAAATTTTCGGGAATGGTGGTGCCCCTTTATATATGGTATAATTCTGAGAATCGAGGCGACTTAAAGACGGGTCTTTTCAAAAAACGGTTCAAAGACGGTTCCAAAACGACTCGTGAGGCAATTTAGACACGAACACGATAACCTAATACGAACCTACACGATTTTAACAGGATTTGTGTCTATAACAGGTCGACACGTTAAGACCTTGTTTATTTTCATGTCGTGTTCGTGTTTACCTGTTTCGTGTTCTTGTCTTATCATGTTTGTGTCTTAACAGGTCTTATTGTGTATTATCGTGTTTCTTGTCGTGTCTTGTCGTCTTAATCTGTTTTACTAGGTATTCTTTATCGTGTTAACATGTTATACACAGGTTCGTGTTCGTATTTACAGATTTCGTGTTCATGTGTTAACAGGTTCGTGTAAAATGTTATAGCCTTACTAGGATCAAGAGACCGTTATATCCGGTGCCATCCAAACCCGTCCAATTAACCCAAACACCTGAACTAAAACCCACCCGACCCGGCAAAAGACTGCAACTTTGGTTCAGTTGTGTTCCACTTCCAAACCCTCTAAAACATAAACCCTAATTTACATTACATCAATGGATGACTGACTAAATGCTAGCTGTATGTATGTAAATGGCAGCAATCAGGCGTACCGTCTTCTCCACTCTATCTAAATCTCCATCGTATTGCACTACTCAAGTACTGAATAACATCAATAATAATAATAAGAAATGGATCTCCACAACAACCCATCTTAATCAGTCATGGGTCAATAAGATCAAAGGCGTCTTCACCGGCCAAACACCAGACTCATCCACTAACCAAGACTCCAAATCGCAATCATTCACTCTCCACCGTAAGTTTCACACCATCTCTTACTTCCAATCCAAAAAGCGGTGGCGGCGCAGCTTGTTGTCCGCCGCCTACCTGCTATCCTTATGTAATTTGCCCGTTTTATTTAAATGAAAGTAATTAAATTGAAGAAAAAAAAATTGCCCTAATTAATACTTCAAAGCTCACATAGGATGGTTTGAAAATAAACAATTAAACTTATTAAACTTACAACAACAACAACCGCATTCATTAAATCTCATAAATAGCTTATTTGTACGGTATGAGGACGGTGAGATGTAGGCAATCCTTGCATGAACCCCTTCGATAGAGAGGCTTCCTACAGATAGACTCCAATTGACAAACAAATACTAAATAAATAGACATAAAAAGCTATGGACCGATTTGGGTTGATGTAACTGTTACAACCCAAACAGGAGAACTCATCCCAAAAGACTAGTCTGATGGGAGAGAGAGCCCACTTGGGTTATAAACCCCACATTGGTTGCCCATACAACCGATGTGGGACAAGTCCCATACCTTGCAATGGGTTCAGTCCATAACAATCGACCCTCCTTAAGGGCCAACGTCCTCGTTGGTCACGGCCACGTTGGTCACGGCTGGCTCTCTCCAGGCCACCACTCCGTGGGCCACCACTCCGAGTTTGGCTCTGATACCATTGATAAGGTCTGTAATTGAGATTACTAGTGTAATGAACAATCACAAGCTTAATTCCAAAGGATTACAGAGAATCCTTGAAGAAGATGAGCTGAATTAGCGAAACGAGAGAGAAAGAGAGAAAAGGAATTTAGGCGGGAAATGTCGTTTATTTCATAACTGCTTTTCATATTACAACGACCTTGACTTTTATAGTCAACATATTAACAATTGAAATGACTATTCTATCCCTGCCTTAACCATCTAAAAGACTATATTACCCTTAGTTTCCCAACTAACTTTTAACAACTTTATCACTAGATTGACCTATATCAGTAACATCCCACATATGTTCGGAAGGGGAACGGAAGCTTCCTTATATGGTGCTAGATACCTTCCCTATCAGACGCGTATCAAAACCATTAGGGGTGAGCGCTTGAGGGCGTGCATGCCGCCAAAGCGGACAATGTGCTTGGGATGTTACTGTTGATTTGGTACGATTTGGCCCTCCTTTGACTGACTACCGATTATTGGGTCCAACCAGGTGAAATTTAATCAGTGAACCACTGTCTTCCGATTAATCGGCGATTAATCTTGATTTTTACAACATTGAGTCTTTTTATATAGAAGAAGTTGTAATTAGTTAATCTGTTTGGTCTGTTGTTGATGCTTATTTGTAGATTAAGTGTTTGATTGTATGTAGAGTTTGCCGATCAGTTGAAAAATGCACGGAAGTTAGGTACATTAAAACAATACATGGTTGGGCGAAGCAGTGAAGCGACATTCGCGGATGCATTTGTGAAGCAAGAGGCTATAATTAGGGTTCTTGGGGGCTTTGATCCCTCTGGAGAGGTTATCTTCTATCAGTTATGATCGGATGTTTTTCGTTTGCTATGTTTGAATGCATAATTTCGGGCTGATTTGAGTTTTGATATGCTTTAACTGTAGAATATCCAACCTAGTCAAAAGCAAGAAGCAGCGAAATTGTGCAATTGCACGCTAGCGGATGTTGAAAATACTTTGGCGAAGTTTACTTGGGCAAAAGAAGCTGAGAAGAAACTTCAAAAGATGAAGGAAGAAGGAAAACCGATGCCAAAGAACCTAGCTGAGGTATCACTTATCTCACTTGAGTCTTGAATAACGACTATCATTTCACTTAGCTAGCCATGTTTGCAACTTTGCATAGAGACCAGTTTGTTTTGTTTATCCACTCCGATTTTTCACATATCATGTCATATCAGTTTTTCTCTTTGATTTAAATGTGATTTGATTTGTTTAATATAACCTATGTGATCGAAAGAATTGCACTTTGGTTTTATATTTTTGGCTACTCTTTAAACACATCTTAGTTTAGAGAAACGGTGAAGAAAAAGTTGAAAATAAACAAACAAGTTAGAAGATCTGTAGCCTCAAGAGATTTAACAAAGTTATTTTGCTAGAAAGGTTAAGTTAGAAGTGAACTAAACTGATTTGTGAAGAAGACTTGTTTTCTAGAAGGTTTAATTGAGCAACAATTTCATAATGTTAGGATAAAACTAAATGGATGATATGGGTAGGTTCAGGGTAACTTATAAGCTAAAGTTATCCTCATTAAGAAGAGGTTAGCACAACTAATTAGCTTCAACATCATAAACAACAACCATATCCAGTATACCCACCCATAGCAAAGCTATAGGTAGGGTCAGGGGAGTGACAATGCATATTAAGAGGGTATGTAAATTCTAGGATTAATCGTGAGAGTCTCACACCATGAGAAAGAGATTATATGTACTAAACATAGAGTGATAGAGATTAACCTTATGACCCGTATGACTTTTCAACAAAATGTACTGTGGTGTTGTTTTGAGTACTAAAGGCTGATATACCCCATATAATACATGTTTATTAGAATTGTTAGATAAGGACTAGAAATTAGGAGTTGATTTTTTAAGTTGCATATGGAAAATTATACATTCATATTGTACAAACCTTTTTTGGTTCTGCACAAGCCTCTTGCAGCCTTTTTCTCTAGTGATTGTTATGTGGATGGGTTATTTCTACGTTAAAGATGGTCAACTAGACACGTAAACAAACAAATAAATGTATCCAATAAAATTCTACTTGTAGAGTAGGGTTTGTGGAGGGTGAGATGAGGGCGCCTCTACCGCATGAAATATAGAGGCTTCCCCCTAAGGAGACCCCTAACTGAAAATTCCTTTCTTTTATACTGTGTAAAAATACTGATAACATAAAGTGTATAACTAAATGTATACTAATGTTGAAGAGAAAAGACGGAAGATGACAGTTGAAGGATTCCAAACCACCTAGAAAGCTATCAGAAGTATCTACTACCTAGCCTTGTTACCTAGGAAAGAAGGCAAGCAAAATGGTAGGACAAGCCAAGATCCCAAAGACAAAGCTAAGACAAATCTATACTGTCTCCCTAGAAATCAACTAGACATATGTGTTTGCAATTTGATCAACTTGTGTTCTACTAGATATGTTTTACGTTAATAAGTCCGCTTGTTATGCACCTTAATTTTCCAAGATTTGTTTGTTTACAGTTGAGGGATCCTTTAGCTTTATTGTAATATACAAACTTCTTCTGTAGGTCCAAAAGCTAATGGGATCAACACCAATGGATATTGCCAACTCTAGCATGGCTAAGAGTGGGCAAATAAGCAGAAATGCACTCTGCCCTTGTGGATCTAAAAAGAGATATAAGCGGTATGTTTTTATCAGCTATCATATTTTAATTTAATAATGTGTTAATTTGAATGCTGGTTGGAGAGCAATGATGTTGAATAAGCTAAACACATATCATTTTCTGGCTATGAAGGTGTTGTGGTGCTTAAGGGGGCACATTCAAGAACAAATTGCATACATAGTCATTTTGCTGGTATGTTTTAAACCTTGACATTTTTGTCTGTTAACAAGGTTTGAAAAGTATAAGGCGATCGATCAATCATAGCCTAGCTATGCAGCTGCATGCTTGAGGGAAAATGTTACACATAAATAATTGGATTTGTTTTATAGTGTTGCTTTGATTTTCAGTAATAGTTTAGTTTCTGAAATAAGTGCAATGTCGAAAGCTAGCTTGAAACTATGGAGATTATCATTTTCGTTGGACAACTTAAAGATAATGTCGAAATAGAAATTTTGAACCTTAAAACATTTATAGACATGTTGTCTTGTACTCTGCATCTAGATAATTTGATATTATATGCTGCAAAATAAAGGTGTAAAAATAGGCTGGTTGGGTACTCAAAACATGCTCAAGAGAAACCATGTAAATATATTAATATTTGCCGCGCCAGGTTTACCTGAAGCTGTTTATCCAAAAACTTTTACGTTATCTTTTTTTTGCACTTTTGTGTCATGTAACAAGTATATTATTTTATGAAAAATACAAGAAGATAATGATTTATTGATTTAGGAGGTTTAATATTCTAGCGTTACACTTTTGGGTGATTTCTGACCCATTTGGTGTGTTCAGCCCACTTCACCCATTTCATATGCATAAGTGGTTACTTCTATTGATGATTGTGATTTATAGTTTAGCACGATTATTATATGAGACTGTGTGAAAAAATTGGATTAATTTGTTTCATCATGCAATGATAAATAGTTTAGGTATATTTTAGTAATGAAGGAATGTTTATAATTAAACTAAAGTTTGGTTATAAAATCACGAAGTTTAGTTAAAAAAATCACGCAATAACTACATTTTTATAATAATAATAATAATAATAATAATAATTATTATTATTATTATTATTATTATTATTATTATTATTATTATTATTAAGGTGCAAGTCACACAATATTCTTTATGTCACCACATTTACTAAACTTAACATGTTTAAGGAACAATGTTGCTTGAAGTATTGCATGTTTTGGATATTAGAGTTGAAGTTTTAGTTCAAGTTAGATTTGGATTTTGTTTAGGAAATATGTAGTTCAATTGGAATGTTAGAATTTAAAATTTTGATTTAATAAACTATGAAACTTTAATAGTATCATGTGTTGTTGAACAATCCTGATGTTTCCTCCATCTGTTGTGGTGTTACAATAATCCTATGTTCCTCATCTTCTGTTTCTTTGTTCGTCTATCCTGTGTAATTCCGTTTTCTTTTTTTGTTCATCTTCTCTGACGATCGTTGTTCTTTTATTTCTACGTTTCTCTAACGTCTGATTCTTCTTCAACCTCTAATACAACCAATTTCTCACCAAATCTATCCAATCCTCTACCGAATCTCACAAATTCTCTTTCATTTAAACTTGATGATAGAATTTTCTGAACTAGAAACACTCGAACACCAAATTCTTAACTATCCTGAAACCTTGGGACTGCTGCAGTTTTTTTGATAAAAATATTCCAATACCACTTTCTGGATCTAATTAAACTTGACGATCAAAATTTTTGGGCTTACTACAGGATTCACTGCTGGACAGACTTCTACTCAGGGACCGGATCTTAGGTTTCGTCTCTTGGTCAGGCTCCTCATTATGGACTTTATGCAGGCATCTCGAGTGTGTGCCAACAAGTGGAATCTTGGGTGCCTTATTCTCATGACGTATGACCGGTGCCATGGTTGTAAAAATCCTACCTATGTGACAATTACTCAACGAGTAAGCCCCGAGTACTCACCGCCTAGGCTGATTATTCAGCGAGTCATCTCCGAGTACTCGCAACTCCCTAGTCAAGCGGCTTGGCACCGCCTATCAACTTTTGCTACCATGACCACTGCTCATTCTATGGCTTTTTATGCTACTCCTCTACCAATTCTGAGAGGGTCATTGTCGGTGGCGGCATGCCTCTTACTATTACTCATATTGATTCTTCTTTACTTTGTTTACTTCTTCGTATCCCATAATACACGGACAAAGTCAGGGAAAACCTCTGAAATTTTTTCAATATTGAACCTTGGACATATAAGAGTTCCGAATCGAATCTCTTTAGAAAGAAGATCTTTTGTCTCATGGTAGCCTACTCCAGTCCCCTTACGAAACTTTCGTTATTGGGTTAGCCATACACTTCACATGTTTCTAGCGATTCACATGGCATCATTAAATGATACAAGTCTTGGATAAGAATCTACAACGCACTAGAACGCCCTTGTTGACGATCCTTTACTCCGACAGCATCTAGGGTTCCTCTAACAATGTGATATCTCACACCGGGTAAATCCTTAACCCTCCCCCCTCTTACTAAGACTACAGAATGTTCTTGTGAATTATGGCCAATACCGGGTATATAAGTAGTGATTTCAAATCCAGAGGTTAATCGTACTCTGGCAACTTTACGTAAGGCAGAGTTTATAAGATGATTTATATGCATATCTTAATCTCTTTCACTAGATGTGATTTTTCTTTCATACACACGTGGAAGATAATTTTTAACCGCATATGTGATTATTTACTTATACGCTACATATAGTGCTTGTCATGTCTCACAGTTTCATAGCTTCCTTGGGGCGGGAGGGGGCGGCCTACCCCCGAATTTTCTCTCAGAAGTTTCGATTATATAGCATTCGTATAGAAATTTTTTGGTATATACGTTTTCAACCCCCGCCTTTTTATACAAAAAATAGTTATATACTTCTGACCATTCGATTCGAATTTTCAAGTTTCGTCACTGATGTCTCATGAGAAGACAAACCAAGCATCATCATTCTCTATTTAAAATATTCAAAGTAAATGCAACCAAATTATAAGTACTAGTCATGACTCATGAGAAGACAAGTCAGTATTCAACCCACAACCTCAATATAAACAAACTCATACCATAAAACACGTTACCCGCCATTCAACACGGTTTGATTACTGTTACATCTATGGACTATGGGGCATCATTATTACATGGTTCATAACCAAACAAAATTTTATTTAAACCTATAATCAATGAGAAACTATTTACATACCAAACAATATAAATATGTAAAAACAAATATTTTTTCTTTCACTAAAACAAAATATATTAGCGAAAATCAATCTTTAATTAGTAGTTCATGAATACTAACTAGACCGGACCGACCAGACCATGACCGGAAAGAAAAAAAACTCAGCCTGTAATGTGTTTGCGTGTTTTCGGTTCAGTTGCGGTTTGGTCACTCAAGTGGGTCGGTCGGTCTACGTGACTGGGACATGACCCTTTATCGCTCATTCCTATTCACGATTACATAATTGTGGTATCTGTGGAGTGAAATAAACCAAACGTTACGTGCAAATCAAGATTAACCCGACAAAATGATGCTATCGACACTGTAAAACAGATAATGAAAAGGATCGAACTTTATGTTGTAAACAATGATGTTTTACTATACATGCAAGTCCAAGTGACTTGCATAAATAATGATCAAAAACTAAGTACAAAACTTAAAAAAACTTATATGTTCTGTCCTTAGGACAGAAGAAACTACACAAAACAGGCACTGCAAGAGAACATGTCTCTAGCAACCTAAAGAATATGATTAAATGAACACACACACACATAAACAAAGAAACTAAATACAACTAAACAAATAAAAAACATTTCACCTCTGAGATTGGTTCATTTCTAATTCTGCACTTCTTGACTCGATTTGTTCCTCAAGTTTCTCGGCCTCCCCCGCGATTTGAATGTCACTCGGTCTAAAATGTTGAACCAATGTCTTTATCATGAAGCGTGGAACCAAAGAAGCTACAATGATCGCTATTAAGCAAACCCAGAACTTTCCATCGCCTGCGAGATGAAAGATTGCCCTGCAAACACACAAAGGAATGTTTATTTTTTAGGTTATTGAGTTAGGGGTGTTCGGATGTGCGTTTTGAAAGGAAAAAGAATTACTAAATAGTAACCAAGATTCATATATGTTCCATGTAGGTCACTTCAAAAAATTTAGCATTTATAAATAAATTTCACAGCAATGGAACTATAACAAAATCGTGTCTTAACAGGTTTAACAGGTCTCTGACGACGCGAACAAATCAAGTTCTAAACATGAATACGAGTTGTTTAACTACTTTATATCTCATTTTTATAACACAGTTTTATGTACCAAAAAAGAGAAATGAAGGATTTTTGCCTCTTAATTCTAATTATTTAAAAAAAAAAGTAAAAAATCACATAGTGTACTTTTCAGTTAACAGGTCTTATCGTGTCTTATACAGGTTACCCATTGTCAGCCCTAAGTGGAACGCTGAAAACACGTGGTTACTATTAGGTGAAATATTCCTAGTTCTTAGAGTCTTGACCATTCCGTATTTTTGAATTTCTTTTAAAAAAGTCTAAGGTTACGTTTGCCATCCGGTATATTTTTTGACGTATTTGATACAAATAAAACCACATGTGCAACAATTAGATAATCTGTGAAGGATTAACATACCAGTATCCGGGCAAGATGGGGATAACATCAATGATGATAACACAAATAATGGTTGCAACAATTGAACCCCAGATTGATGCATGAATGATCCAGTTCCATGTGGTTACATCCATGGCTAAGTGAAGGTTAACCAGGAACACAACCGCAAGTGTCCAAAGATCACCGATGCTTGAACCATCAACGTCGGTTTTCCTGTATGCTAGTAAGGGAACAAAGAAAGCCACAACACTTTGCCACACAGTGTCTGCTATAGTGAGCCAAAATAATTTCCCGTTGTAGTTTTCTTCTTTCTGTCCAGACCCGTAAAGCTGAGGATACTTTAACAGAGATGTTCTAGAAAGATCTTTATCGAGAATTCCAACAACAATTGTGGGTACTGATGTGTAGATTACAGAATATAATACACTGTTCCATTCATTAATTGCCGTTGATAAAGTGAAGGCAGTATACAGTGCATACCTGGATAGAATATTATAAACATGTAAAGATTAGAAAACGATGACTTTTTTTATGTACTTACATATGGGAAAAAGCTGTTATGGCCTTATGGGTCAGCACGACCAACTCGTTGTGCCCCAAACCTGTTTCGGCCCATTACCCAACCCACATAGAGGTAGCATTTTTTATCCGTTTACTTGGGTTGTGTTCGAATTCAATCAGGTCACAAGGAGCAATCAAAACCTTTTGAGCCAAAAGGGGAATGGACAAACGGGTTGAAAGTCGCCAAAGTCTATTTTTAATGCACGCAACCTACTAAATGGTTTGACTTTTGTTATTCATAATGCTTTCTAATCATAATAGCACACTTTTCATTTAGTAAGAAATGGAAACCCACTTGACCCAACCCGTACTTAAAAAACCCATTACGATCAATTACCCAACCCACTCTGATCTTCTCATCATGCCACCTCTAAATTCATCAGGCGGTGACTGGACCCATCCATTTTGCCACCTCTGGTTTTTCTTATCTACAAATTATGTTCATCATAAAAAAAAGCCAAAGAATGAGAATTAAAAGGGTAATAATTTGTCATTTTACCAGAATAAAACAAGGACGAACACTGCATTCCTGTAGAAATTGTAGAGTATCATGTAGCCCATTCGTTGGTAATTCCAATGTCCGTGAACCAACAAAAGAGGAACCAGAAACCGGAACTGGGCCATAGCAAAATCAGATGCCATGACAGCTTGGCGGCCCTCTTGGCCACTGATGCCGATTCCAACATCAGCCTTTTGGATCATTGACACATCATTAGCACCTGAAACACAGATTCTTTTCAATAAATATTGGAACTTTATGAAGAAATCCTGCCAAAATTTTACGACATTCTCACAAACTGTAATAGAATTGGTGCTGTGGTGCGTACCGTCACCAATTGCAAGGGTTAAGTCGTTTGTTCTTTTCTTTATCAGCATGACAATTCCAGCTTTTTGCAGTGGAGCCACTCGACAACATAGTACCACAGCACATTTACTGGCTAACTCGAATAACTGAAACAAGAAAATACTCATAAATGAATACACAAAATACATACAATAGTTTTGAACCATTTCCTTTTGACTTTCATTGTGTTTCCTATTTAACTAAAAACTTTTAAGAAAACTAGTTAAATGGGAAACGCATTGAAAGTCAAATTTATTTTTAAAGCATAAAATCTCCTACCTCATTTTATAAAAAATGTGGTATAAATTTTATATCATACTTAACATACTAACTAGTTATAAACAATGAAAAAAATTCTGGCCAAACAGTGTTTCGGGTCAAAATTACCCTTTTGACCCGAAACCGCCTTTTACCTAATAGTCAACCCACCCGACTCGTATACAAACTCAAACTGAAGGAAACCTAAGGTTTTTAGATTATTCACCTGCTTTTCAAGTTCAGAATCAAGAATATATACAAGACTTGTTCCATCAATAATCAAGGCAAGCAACCTTGCATTATCTCCAGAAGTTGTAGCTTTTCGAGAGATAATCAATGCCTCTTCCAAACTTCTTCTGCACGATTCTGTAGAATTATTGTTTATTATAATCTGAGTCATCTTGCTAGTCAATAGCTTTGAAGAATATCCGATTGAAATTGCAGTTTCTTGCTTATCACCAGTCAAGACCCACACTTTTATATTCGCTATTCTTAGAGATTCAATTGCTTCAGGTACACCTTGTTGCAATTTATCTTCGATCCCCGAAGCTCCCAATATGCTAAGATTGGTCTCTAAATTTACAGCAACTTTTTTAAGCATGCGCGCCCGACCCATTAAAGCATTGGTTGCAGCTTCATAAGAAGCTCGCCATTGCTCAAATTCATGAGGACTTAAACGCTTAATTCCCATAACAAGTGTCCTTAAACCAACAGAAGAGTATGCATGCAGATGGCTTTCAGTTGCTCTGACCACATCTGCGTTTTTTGATTTATCTATAACGTTAAACATGGTTGTGTCGGCTCCTTTAACAAACACTTTCACTGTGCTGTCAGGACATCCTAGAATAACAGACATCCGTTTACGTTCACTGTCGAATTCATGCATTCCAAGAACATTAAACCTGTGTTGTCATGATCCAAGTAAGTCAATCAGAGCAATAATGGATTAAGTAGTACAAGCTCATTGTAAAATGTTGACAAGATAGTTTCCAACATACCTTTGTCTATCTCCAAGAATATCAATAACAATGTGGCCAGAGGTTCTTTCAATAAGCATAAAACCATAAGCAGCGGCGGCATAAACAAGCGCCTGTTCATCTGGAGATTCGCCTTGGTAATCTATCAATTTCTCACCAGGATTAGATGTATCCACCAAAATTGGAACAATTGTATTGCAAGAAGCCAATGCAAGAAAGTAATCATATATTGGTTTGCCAATCTTAATGTCGTCTCCGGTTCTTAATAATCGAGCCAGCTCCTCGTCCACCTGTATCTTCATTTTCGGCCTCAAAATCAACCCATCCACTGTAAAAAAAAAAAAAAAAACATTCATCAAGATTAAATCACTATAAATAACAAACTGTTTAAAAAAAGTGAAGAATTTAAAGAACACACACCTTGAGCATAGTATCCACCTTGTTCTCCATAAAACTCTGTTTTCTCCCCATTGTAATCAACGCCGAAAATGCTTGCATATTGAAACTCCATCTTGTTTTCAGTTAACGTACCCGTTTTATCAGAGAAAACATACTTTATCTGTCCCAAATCCTCGTTCACATTCAATGCGCGACACTGGAATCTCGAGTCTGTTGATTCCTCATACATGTTATCATCTCTAATCATGAAGTACGCTTGACCAAGGCGCACAAGCTCCATCGATATATACAAAGCAATGGGTATCATAATCTGGAATACAATAACCGACATAAGAAACGTGAAGAAAATCTCTAATCCCCATCCATAATACTTGTAATTATCAACATCTTCACCAGAGTAATCTTTTCTTCTGTAAAATGGCATGATATCAAGCTCGTCTCTATGCCGCCTTAACCATATACCAGCAAGAATCGAGACAATCGAGCATAATGCAACTAGAAAGAAAGATAAATATATAATCTCTCTATTCATTCGGTCCTCAAGATGACTCCTTTTCGACTGTGCACCAGAATTATTAAGCATAACTTTTGTTTCCATTCCAGTATACACCACAACTCCAACCGCCCAACTTGTGTTCTTAAGCACACAGCCACGAAGAACGATGTTTGACGGCCCAAGTGACACCTGCTTCTGATCAACCTCCATAGTCCCCAAGAAACCATATATGTTTCTATTAGGCTTTTCACACTTAATAACTCCACTAATCCTTTCAACTTCACTGCTTCTCAAAGTCTCCTGCTTGGCATACCGCGTCTTAAGATTCGACTCACCGTCTAAATTGATAGTCTGGATGTAAGCAACGCCTGTCGGATCACTCGTCGAAAGAAGCACCATATCACAAGGAATGGTTTCATTTGCAGAAAATTTGATAACCTCTCCTACTTGAATATCTTTCCATCTCTTCTGCTCGAATGTACCGTTAACCAAAACAGACGCCAACCGATTGTTTTCAATCCGGTCCGACCTATGTCGCCTCCAGTCTTCATAACCATCTTTAATAGCAGTAACTAACAACACCATAGATAATGGCAAGATGGAAGCAAATCTGCCAAAGACAGCTAATTGTGGAAGCTGGTTAAGAATAGCAATTATTAAGAAATAAACATAAGCAACCCTATGAAACTGCTCGAAAAGGTTCCGAGGCAAGAACGTTAGAACCGAATACTTGCTAGTCCTAACCGAATTACCAGAAAACTCCAACGATTCGTTTGACTTAAGCGGATCATTAACATAAACCTTCCTAGATTCCTCATCACTTATTTCCCTTCTGGACATAGACATACTACTCGAACCCCCTTTTCGAGATCCATACCTTACACCCTTTGATCCCAGCTCAATCACACCAACTTCTTTAACCGAGTTCGCACGCCAACTGTTCGACGAAATGCTTCTATGAAAAGAATCACTGTTTGATCCCCTTACATCATCTTTCTGCTTCTGGGGTTCAAGATCAACACTTTTTAACTCTTCTGAACTCATTTCAACAGTAGATGATGAATGATCAGAGGTCATGATCTGAACATTTACAGCAAACTATTTACAAAATAAAAAACCAATTTTTTTTCACAAAACAAGAAAAAGATTGCAAAACAACAAAAGGGTTTATAAAAAGATCGAAAATAACAAAAGGGTATTTCACAGAACAATAAAAGATTGTAAAATTATGAATCTTGGAACAAAAGTTGTGAAGAGATGGTGATGGGGCAGGTGGGTGAATAATATAAGGTATGAAGGAAGAATAATTGTCAAGAGTCAAAGAAAGCATTCTAGAAACAAGAGACATACGACGGCTAAGAGAGGAAGAAATGGGTTGGAATAGAAATGTAAGCAAATAATAATAATAATTTAGAAGGTAGTGTTCTGGAAGGAAGGAAGAAGTCATATTTTTCCCACGAGGTGTTGTGGAAGAATTGTTTTAAGGGAAAGGGTTTGGTTTTGGAGGGAGGTGGATTAATAATAATGGCTCCCGTGGGGTCTGGTTGTGTGAATTATCAATGGGAGGAAGACAGGTGAACCAATGAGGCACAGGTGTTCCAATTTGACTTTGAATTATGAAGAATTTTCTATTGACTCGGTTTTTTTAGGAGCCATATTTATCACCTAGGGTTTACCGGATAATGTTTGGATAAACTTATAACTTATTAATTAGGGGAAAAGGAATTTAATAATCCCAATTTTGGGGGGTTGGAAAGCAACAGTCCAAACTTGAAAATTGTAACACAGCAGTCCCAACTTGTCAACATTTTTATTTTAATGGTCCCAGACTTAACTCAGTTAAAAATCTCTGTTAAGTGCTATGTGGGCATCCCACGTGGCATTCCTACGTGGCAAAAAGTGTTTATCTGTAAAAAAAAAGGTGGGGTCATGTCCACATGTTTAAATCAGATTAAATTTAATGTTTTAAAATAAAAAAAGGGGGCCCACATACAAATCTCTCACAATATCTAATATCCTTCATAGATCAAAATCATTTTCCCCAAAAAAATTCATCAGACATCCAAGAACCCTAGAACCCCTAAATCTTCATCCGCCACCATCACCACCGCCACCATCACCACCACCACCACCACAACCACCTGCGACCACCGTCATCTTCACCACCACCTTCAAATCGAACCCAATCACAAACCTCTGTACCAATGATAACCTTTATCTATTTAATAGTATATATACACAATACATAACATGCTTCACAAAGGAATCTGCACTAATCGATATGAGAGAAAGAGAAAGGAGAGAGAGAGATAAGAGAGAGTGACGTAAAGAGAGAGAGACCACCGGTACCGGCCACCTTTCCGGTCGTCTTCTCCGGCCTGTCACCTCCTCCGATGACCAAACACCCCTCCGACAAGAACAAACACAACCTGACACCCATATCCGACCAACCATCCCTTCGGTACCAGTCATCACCATCTCCGACTAAGTTTGTCCGACTACCAACCATGAACCGCCAATAACAAACATATCATCTCTACACCTCCAACCAATAACCAACCACCGTACTTCAAATCGAACCCAATCACAAATTGTGGGCTTTTGCTGGTTCGATTGTGGGCTTTTGCTGGTTCAGATCTGGTATAGATTGAGGAGGACGAGGGCTTCGAGGAGGACGAGGGCTTCGATTTGTGTAGGTGGGGTTTTGTGGTGGTTGCAGATGGCGGCGGTGGAGGTGGTTGCAGATGGCGGCGGCGGTGGTGGTTGTTGGTGGTGGTGGTGGTGGTTGGCGGTGGTTACTAGGTGGAGAAGAGAGAGCTGGTTCGATAGTGTGTGTATGTGTGTGAAGAATAAATTCTTTCTTATTATTATTTATAATTAATAGATTTTTTAAAAAAAAAACATTAAAACATTATAAATATATGACGTGTACATGGCCCCACCCTTTTTTTTTACAGACCAGCACTTTTTGACACATAGGCTTGCCACGTGGGATGCCCACGTGGCACTTAACAGAGATTTTTAACTGAGTTAAGTCTGGGACCATTAAAATAAAAATGTTGACAAGTTGGGACTGCTGTGTTACAATTTTCAAGTTGGGACTGTTGCCTTCCAACCCCCCAAAGTTGGGATTATTAAATTCCATTTCCCCTATTAATTATGGAGTATCTCCTTTTCTAAAAAATCACACATTCTTAATTTATAACCTATTTTCTTTTCCACATCCTTTTCACCTTATTCACACCCAAAAAAGTACTTTTCAAACCATCACCCAAACACTTTTAAAATAACTAATTATAAGGAGGTGAAAATAAGGAGAGCCAAACACCCTCTACATGGGGAGATCCCCAATTTAGATGGGATGGGTAATCAGTACAATGGCCAGAGTGTTAGGCGGAGCTCCGTCGGCTACACCACTTGCCGTTCAAAACAAAAAAAAAACTCAGTTTTGGGTATTTTTCTTCCCTTCGGATGCGTGTGGATTAGTGGGTATGTAAACGAACCGAATGTTCATGAATTATTTGTGAATTTGTTTGGCGGGAAGTTTGTTTTAGTTAATGAACAAACATAAACAAACGTTAGGTTCGTTCATTTATGTTTATTTATTTATATTCGTTTAAATATTATAATTACATGAGTAGTCATACTCAGGGCCGGCTTAATAATAGGTCCAACCCAAGCTAGGGCTTGGGCCACCCTAATATGGGCCCCCATTATATAGACAAAAGGACCAATGTCTTGATGTGTAAGCAACGTTTAGGTTAGGGTATATATTATATGCTAGGTTATCCCCCGGGAGCATCCTAGGATAGATAAATCGAATATGACGTGATAAAATATGTGTACGGTAAAAGTAATAGGCCGTTTTTTCAGGAAAAAAAATTGTAAAGAATTTGGTATCAAATGATATGTCATGATGATGATAGGCGATTCTAATGTGTAAAGTGAACATTTGTTAAAGAATGACATACATGTTCAATCTTTATTATGGATACACAATCAATCATATTTTCATGTTTCCCGACTGTTTTCTTCACTCATACATAATTTAAGTATCTGTTTCAATAATCACCACATAAAAGTCGTTTTCTTTTTTCGTTTTTTTTTTTGTATAGCACTATGGTACTCGTCGGAAAGATAATAAAATGCTCGTTAATTTGGTGTAATATAAAACAGTTATTAGCGCTTGAAAAAACATGGAGGAAAGTTGTAACGACCCTGATTTACCTAGTCATTACCGATTGGTTATCATGACACATTCCTTTTTAACAACATTCATATTACTATATTATACAAAACCGATTTCATGGTACATTGTCAAAATAACAACACACTTTAAAAGTTTAACACAATAACACAACATGGCCGTAGCCTTCTTGGAACACTTTTGAAAACTTTAGCCGATTATTACATCATAACTTCACTTAAAATCATTCACAAAGCTCGGGTTCCATGGTTCCTTATTTTTCCTGAAATGCATGTTAGAAATATGTTAGCCACAAAGCTAGTGAGTGATGCTAGAATCGATTATAACTCAAGTTTAACAAACATGCAACTCAACATTTTGGTTCGGTCACTTATAAGGTATAATGTATTATCGATGATAGCACCATACTAATGCTTGATAATGGTTCCAAACCTCTTCTCGGTTCGGAAAATACATTCTTTTGATACCGAATGGATCCATTCTACGTGATTTCTATTCGACCGATTCTATTATATAACATGATCATGATCCGATGCAAACTTTTAGACACATTGAAATAACATGCATTCACCCCGAGTACCATAGTGCTATATAAAAAACGAAGAAAAAAAATGATCAAATTAACGAGCGTTTTATTATTTTTCCAACGAGTACCACAGTGCTATATAAAAAGCGGATAAAAAAACGATTATTTTTTTGTGGGGTTTTGTTCATACAGGAAAAAAAACACAAAGTGTTCAGGTTATTCATTAATCATGTATAGACAAGTCATTAATTATGTTCAAACCAATAAATACGAATTCTATTTACATCAGGTGTTAGCATTGGAGTTGTACATCGTTTTAGGTTAGGTTTTTATATTAGAGTTATACATTGTTTAAGGTTAGACGTTAACATTGGAGATACATTGTTAATTATTGTAGGTTAGGTGCTACCCGAAGCTTTCCTGCATATAACTGTAAAGCGCATCAGTCTATTTTATATGTAAAATTAATATGTCATATTAGATTTCTCAACCCGGAATGCTTCAGGGATATAAATCTAGTTAGTAAATAAAAGCTTAGGAAATTGTGGAGGGCAAGGTGGCAGAGTCTATGACATGAATTTTTGTGGCATGATAGACCCACGAATTTGCTTCTTTGGGATGTTATAATAATAAAAGAAAAATAAATTCGTTACCGGCGTTATAGCCCCAGCGGTATCTTGGTGGTGAGATAAGACTTAGGGACTATAAGGTCTTGGGTTTGAATTCACAATGGGATTTTCTCATAATTATGAGTTTCCTCCTGAATTGGTCACTTAGTGGTGGAATATGATCGCGTGGTAACACTGGTGGCACGATGGTACTCCAATGGTCCGTGAGTGATTCCAATTGACCGTTAAAAAAATCGTTACACAAGAGGAAAGAGGGTTGACGGCTAGCCAAAGTCTTTTTGAGGGTAACAACGAAGGGAATGAGAACAAAGAAAAAGGAGAAATAAAAGAACACAAAAAAATATAACATATATTGCATTAGATAATGGCAACAACATTAGATAATATATTCTAATAATCATATGGGAATAAAGTTAATATAATATCATCTTCTTCGTTTTCATTTAGTGATTAGTTTTAAGTATCTAGAAACTATGTTGATTTTTTACTATACCAGTATCTTCGATATCCTTCGTTTTCATTTTTTTTTTGGAAAGTAGTGTTTCAGCGGTAAATCCCGTGTTGCAAAGCGACCACTGCTCAGGATCGAATCCCATAGGAACCACACGGGTTTCTCCTTTCAAACCCAACGGTTATTTTTTCGGTGGAACGTGGGAATCGAACCTGAGACCAAACCCGGGCAGGAACCCTCCAAGGAGGTAAACCTTCCCACCTCAAACCAGCTGGGCTGGAAATCATTGGCCCTTCGTTTTCATTTAAACGTGATTGGTTTTAGGTATCTAGAAACGATGTTGAATTTTGGTTATGTAAGAATCGAACAATAGTTTGAAACTTTGAATAATGAGTTACATTTTGAGTATCAAAACTTCATAAATCACCATATTGTTATGAATTACTTATTAATAGAGTGACCATCCACATGCTTAACTCCCTTTTCTTCATTACTATTATCATTAATGTATAGGCCTATAAATAAAGCCATTGTACCTCACATTGAGATATCAATAAGAAAACATTTCCCCTATCCTCTCATTGTTCTATATATTGCTAATAGGTTATAGTTGATATACAACACGTTATCAGCACGAATGCTTTTTATGTTAGATCATATTGTATGTCATTAACTTGTTCTTGTCTTCGATCTCTCAAAGAATCCATATTGTAGTTCATACAATATTGGGTATATTGAGATTTATATTTATTATTCCTAGACAACTGAATTTGTTATGGCTTCAAAAACTTAGTAAATGAATTTAACGAAATAATTTAGAATTATAAAATGTGAAAAACTGTTTCATATAAATCAGTCGGCCAAATGATTCGTCACAATAAAGACTTTGTTAATTTGAACAATAACTAATTTGCATAAATAAGAAAAAAAATTTGAAGAACACAAGCTCTTCTTTCTTTTTGTAAAATTTTAATATACCTGAATTGCTATAGTATTACATACCCTATACAAGCTTTAATGCAAATATGCAATGTATTGTTATTATAATAAAATATTGCTATAGTATGATTAAAGTTAACTTTGATATTGATATATGGTTTAGTATTGTTAATTTCCATTAAATATTACTAGAGAAACTCATTGGTTATATATTTTTGGATTTTGGCACCATCAAGCAACTGTGTGACCCCTTTTTGATTTTATATAGTATTTTTGTTGTTGGTCGCAAGGTAAACATTATGTCTCCTTACGTATTTTTTTTTCTTGCCATACAATTGACATCTTTAGATTGTCGGAAAAGATCTACACATGAAGTGTGAGGCTCTCTAATGGTCATCATGTGGAAGCTTCTAAAGTCATACACTAATTTTTCGATTTATTTCATGTGATGAAAAGATTATTCATAAGAGTATGTTGAATACAACAGTTTCCATATGTCAACAATATTGTTAAACAATATGTATATTGAACGACCGTCATGAAAGTGGTGTGATTCTAGTCCATTCCCTGAAGTGAATGTGATAATATAATGATCAGTGAAAGGTTGTAATCATATACATAACTAAAGAAGTTGTAATGATTCCACCATGAAAGTTATGTAGTTATAATCCATTCCTTGGAGTGAATGTGATGGTATAATGATTCGTGTAAAGTTCATGATCACGGTGGTTAAGGAAATGATTATGATGCTCAAGTTAATGAGATCAAATAAGTTAATATTGTGATAATTATACAATGATCGGTATAAAAGTCACGATCATGGTGAACGAGGAAATTGTAAAGATCGTCATGTTGATAATATGGTCTACATGTTAATATTGAAATCGATCACAGGAAGTTGCACACTAAGTAAGTAATTACACGAGAATAAGATATGGGAAACATGTGTATAAAAAGAATGTTTGAAATAATGATATATTATTCTCTCGTATTTCTTGTCATGTATTAGACAAGCAAGAGTGCAACATGTCTAATAATTTGAAGTAACCATATCATTAAGAGAGTATGAAAAGTTTGAAATCATATCATATCTTGTGATCGAGTAAAGGTAATGATTATGGAGATAATTGAGAAAGTTGCAATGATGGTTATAATGTGATCAACCATCAAAGATTATAATAATAGCCAAGTTAATAATGAGATCGAATATCAGACACGAAATGATGGTCATGTTAATAATAAGAATGGCCGCAACAAGTGGCAAAATTTGAAAATAGTTATATGAGAACAAAGTAAACGAAAAAGTGATATAACTTGATAGTTTGAATGAGAATACACCGTTCTCTCGTGTTCTCTATTTGTATTATACAAACATAAGTGCACATAACATACAAGTGCAAGAGATTCATTACGATCATAAACCAAAAGTTTATGGATCATGATAATTATTGGCATGACCGGTTAGACCACACCGGGTCAATGATGATGTGAACATAACAAAGAACTAGAAAATCTTTCAAGCTAATAAGTAGCATGTAATGTTTGCTCTCAAGGGAAATTATATATCTGTCATATAAAGTAAGGTAAGTATCTTAAGTGTTCTGGAAGTGATTAAAGGATACATCCTAACGTGATACCATTTAGTATTTAAAATCGATGCATTGTCTAAATGGTTATCAAGTTTGCAACCTGAAGTTTGCTTGATTATGGCTTAGCTAATAAGATAGCAAACATATTATTCTAGATTGACATATTTAATCAACGTCAATAATCATGAGATCAAAAGTTCATCGTTATATTTTACATGCAGTAACATATTCACATCAAGCCAATATGTGGTAATAGCTTCTCCCCATTATAGTTGGTTTTTGGTCAGGAACCAAATGTTGCCCATCTAAGATTTTTGTTGTGCGACATATATTGAAATTGATCCACCACGACGCACGGAGATGGGACCTTAAAAGGTGATTGGGAATATAAGATGATTCATAGAGCCTTCAACAAGAGATTTATTTACATCTCAATTAATTGATATCCATCTCAATGGATTAACATTCTCAACATCAGGGGGAGATAAAAGGCATTTGGAAATAAAAATAAGTTAGAATGAAATATCATTGATCCTAGTACTAAACAATGTGAACTAGAAGTTCAAAGGATAATTCATTCACAGAGATTAGCGAATTAATTACCAGACGCATTAACTGACCTAAATATGATGAATAGCTAATCAAGTCACATATACCAACTGCTAATGCTCCATTTAAAATGAGCGTCCGGGAAGGACAATCATATATTAGTAATAAGCCTACTGCACGCCTGAAGCATGGTAGACTAGTCGATTCCAAAGAATAAAAATCCTCGAGAAATTGGAGCAAGTAAGAAAGATGGTCAAGTCGAGGTCATAGTAAAAAGGTCTCCTGAGAGACATTAGACATGATGGTTCCAGAAGAACCACAGGTACCTGAAAATAAAGAGATCTCGTTATATAGTATCATGTCTACGAAATGCATGGAATCGAAAAAAAATCGACGTCGTTATAAATTTTATGTAATGTAGCGCTTAAAATGAGGATCAAGATTTAAGATCTACCTATGAATGAGTACAAAGAAATGATTGGCCAAAATGGAAAGACGCAAATATGGCAGAGTTGAATTCTCTATTGAAAAGAAAAGTTTTGGACCACTAGTCCATACAACAAAAGTTGTAAAACATATAGATACGAAAAGGTCTTTTGTGCGAATCAACATTTGAAAAGAAAATGATATAAGGTAAAATTGGTGGCACAAGAATTTCGCAAAGACCCATAATTGATCATGAGGAGATGCATTCTCTAGTGTTGGATACAATGATTTTTCATCATGTTATTAGTCTGGTAATGCAAAGAGAGAATTGAAATGCGTCTAATAAATATCATGATTTACTTGACACTGAAAGTTTACATGAAAATACCTGATGAAGGATTTAATGTGTCAAAATCTTGTAACGTAAGTTCTCGAGAACGTTATGGTCAGAATAAATAGATTCAATTCTGAGTTATGTTTGTTATATGATTGAATTGAATATAAGTGGAACTCCTCATGAGTATCCTAAAGCAACTAAGTGCTTAAAAGGTAATATGAAACATCGTAGGATGTGATTATTGTGCACCAATACAGCACAGGTTATGAACTTAACCTGGTGATTATGATACTTTAATGTATAAGAATGGTACAATATATATTGGAGAAATAGATGTTATTGTTCTTCCAATTGAAGAGTTAATGCATTTGCGTAATTGGTCAAGATGAAAAGTCCTTGATGGATTGATGATGCCTGCAGCATTGATATCAATACCTTAAGAAGTATTATGTTAAGGTAATATAATATGTATGGACTAAAATAAAGGGGTTGAGTGTTATAAAACTCATGAGATAACCCGATAATGAGCAACATAAGTTTGATTGTATTATCCAGCTTGTATCAAAAATTTCCTTTTAAAAGTTCACTCGCAGTTTATAGTGATGTCTGAGCATTATCGAGAGATTCTGTAGAACTTTTGAAAGGGGGATTTTCGAAAGATCTTGACATAGTGCACTTGTTGCTTGACCTATAATTCGAGTATATGTGTGATATGTTTACCAATCCATCAAAGTATATCTTGAAAAGAGGGTGGAGCATTTTACAATGGACATAGCTCATACTTAAAATGTATTAAAGGTCGTCCAATTACTTGATATGCAAAATTATTTGAATGAGAATTTTACACGAAATGAAAGTGGCACAATTGGTGATGAGTTCTTTGAATATGATATGGAAAAAGATATGCTAAATTATGAGGTTTAAGAGGCAAAACTCTTAAAGAGTGTGCTCACGTACATGGAAGGAAGTCCATAACTGATTGTAAATGCAAGAGGCATTGAAACTAAAAGCACATGGAATATGTTATATGAAGTTAACAATTTCTATGTACGGACTAAAATAGTCGAGTTAAACATAGTATAATCAACTGGATAGTTATCTCGAAGAAAAGAGATATGAGTATGAGGTACTCGATCATGTGTTTTAATTCAACAATATCATGTTTATAAAAATTATAAGATATGTTGATGATATCATTATCTCGTGAAGAGATGGTACGCAAGTTGAGCATTTATTTAACGATATTCTTATATATCAATTAAACTACATTCAAAAGATGTTGGACATTTTAATATGTCAAAGTCCATCTCTAAAAGTTTGATCATTTGGTATAAAACAAAGTATTTTTATCACAAATATTATTAGTCTATAAGTACGATATTTAAATGCAGTTGATGCAATTTCTTGCTCGTTATACACAACTACATTTATCATCTATTTATATGATTTTATTAATAAGATATAATTTGTTTCCAGAGAGGAGACATTGAAATGATTTAAAATCAAATACTTTAATACTTTCAAGGTATGAAAGACATGAGTTTGTATTTTACTAACCTGTAAAAAAAAATTTGGTTAGTCTTATTGATGCAGGGAATGTAAAACAACACGATCGTTGATCTTATACGAGAGGAGGCACTAGAAGTCTGACATGAAGACTTTGTTTAAAGAATTGCACACATGAGAACACGGACTAGAAGCCTGAAATTAATATCATACATCAAAGAAGAAAGAACCAAGCATATTTTACCAAAACTTGTTTACTAAATTCGACTTCAACATTCACAAGATCGAAGTGTCGACTCAAGGAGCTTAAATCATCAGGGGGAGTATAATACGCGCTGCACTCTTTTTCCCTTAGCTATGGTTTTATCCCACTGGGTTTTCCTAGCAAGGTTTTTAATGAGGCAGCATCACTAAACGTATTTCATCATGTGGATAGTCAAGGGGGGAGTGTTATGAATTACTTATTAATAGAGTGACCATCCACATGCTTAACTCCCTTTTTTTCATTACTATTATCATTAATGTATAGGCCTATAAATAAAGCCATTGTAGTATTGTACCTCACATTGAGATATCAATAAGAAAACATTTCCCCTATCCTCTCATTGTTCTATATATTGCTAATAGGTTATAGTTGATATACAACACATATTTAAATTTGTGACAACTGATTTAATATTTCTGGTTATTTTATCTCAATAATCACTTTCGAACGCAGTATCAAACATATCATGTTGAAAATTTTATTTTTAATAGAGCTTGCAATTTATAACGTGACGTGATTCTACACAAAATTATTAAACCTAAGGTCTAAGCTGTGTATGATCAGTTCATTAACTAATCGACATGTTACGAGTTTTTATGACTTGTAACTTTTATTATCTTACTTTACATAAAAGAAACTTATTTTTTCGGTATAAAACATTAAAATGAACTATAATAGCACACAAGATTTGAAGGGGCTTACCCAAATGGGCATTGCCAACCTAAATGACCATCATACCAAGGGGGACGGGGCATCACCAGAAATGGTCACGGGTACCCTACTATCAGCACGGTAACACCGCCGTCACCCATGCTGGTAGTGGTCCCGTGAACCAAAATTTGGTTGTAGTTAACAGGCTGGTACCCGTGAGTTTCTCTCTCCTCATAAATAAAAAAATGCTTAATGTTATTATTCCACCGAGTACAACCGTGTTTCTAAGAAGAGATGAAGAAGATAAACATTGAAATATAAATATAGAGTTAGCTCTGTGTTTTTTTTTTTCTCTTGGTTATTTGTTGGTAGAAGAAGAAGGTATAGAAGAGAAAGAAGATGTCCACATATGTGTGAATATATTTTTTTAAAGAAATTATTTCCAATTAACCCCTTATACTTATCAATGTGTTACATATGCATCTTGTAGGAAAATAATTTTTTAAAGAAAATATTTAAAGTTGGTGTTTATTGTTGAAAGTGATTATTATTATTATTATTATTATTATGTGTGAAAATAATTGATAGTTGGGTAAAGAATCAGTGGAGTGCTGCATACAAAAAAGTGTTTCAGTGAAGGGATGTGGCAGTGCAGGATTGGTAGAAATCAGTGAAGTGAAAAGTTTTTCACTGGAGCGCCCCTTCACCCCTAACACAGTAACATGGTTTAAACCAAAACACAAATAGAACCAACCAAAGTTCCTGGTGTCAGTGCCAACCGAATGACCCATTAGTGACAAAATAATACAACAAATGCTACAAACAGAGGCGGAGTTAGGGGGGGGATTGAGGGGTATCAAGCCCCCTCCAATGGCTCAAATTTGTTAAGTTTTTAATGTAAAAATTCGATAAAATTGTATCAAGCCCCCCTGTTTTTAAGGTTAAAATTCAATAAAATTGTATCAAGCCCCCCTTAACGCTCACTCCAATAATCTAAGCCCCCCTTATCATGAAATCCTGGTTCCGCCTCTGGCTACAAAGGAAACAACACATACATTGTAATACACGTAATAGTTTTATAAAAATAAGTTCAAACCGGAATATGACGATCCAACCTGGTTTCTCTTTGCTTGAACAATAAGAAAGTATAATACATAAAATCCTTATCTATATTCGTTTTTATGGATTTGTTCCTTAGTATATGAAATTTTACATTTGTACCTACTGTTCACACCAATGTGTCACATTTGGTCTTAGAACTTAGAAGTTGGAGTTATCTGGTGTTACTTGTTCTGTTAAATCATTTTTTTTAATTACTATTTCACATTTACAACTAATATCTTCAAAAACTAACATCCATTCCAATGATAATGTATTAAGTTTGGACAACCGGCGATAGAGCAAAGGTGTTTCTCAAGCTTATAAATCAAACCATAAAATAGATAAAGTAAATGAAATATATGGTGTATAATTCTTTTCACAAGGGTTTTAATTCCCAGATTTATTGGGTTTCATCAAGAATTGATCTATAGGCATTATTGTCTAGCGGAGATAGATATGATCGGGTGATTCCACTAATAACATATGGATACTCTAGTGGTTTACTGGTTTGTTAGTCATTTCAATTTCCCGATAAAAAATATATAATAATAAATTTTAAGATGGGATGTGGAAATATACACCCCATACTTTAATTTAAGAAATATACACACCATATAAAATGTAAAACCAATCATTGTTTATATGTTTATTTAGTGGACACTTGTTCATATATTGTAGCCCATATTACACACTTCTAAAGAAAGCATCCACTCTCTTATTGGCCAAAAGACTCACATCATCCTAGAAATATCATCTATTGCTTTGTAAATAACTAAGCGTACGATAATTTATTATTGGGTGTTGCTATTTACACCCTACTCTATAATACACCTTACTCTAGAAAACCTCTCAATAAATGCACTTTATCCTATCATACTTTATCCATCATTAAATATAACCTTTATAATCATTTATTAATTATTACATACCACTAGTAACACCATACTCTTTTATTTATTTTTTGTAAACATATTATTTTACTAAAAACAAAGTTTTTTAAGCTTATTATTACTAAAGCAGTTTTTTTATTATTATTTACTAAGTTATATATTTTTTGTTATTTAATAAGCTTGAACATTTGATTTTGAGTGTATTTACTAAAACATTAGTTATTTTAGTGTACGTATATACTTCATTAATTGCTCTGGTCATCCTTTTTTTATTACTAGCCATCTCTGAAAAAACATCAAAATATATAAGTAAGAAAAGAGTGGGTTTATAAAACAAGTATATGACCGCAAAATCAATTAAATTTTATATAACATTGACGTTAAAGGATTAAAACTCAACAATAACTCATAAATTAAGTTGTCAAAAGCAATGTTTTTATACAAGATCGGGAAACAGACCTCCGCCTGGTCCAGGTTGACAAGTTGGACCGGAATTACAAAGACCCGATAGTTGAATCGGCAACCCGGCGGTCCGACCAGATAACCGGCCGGTTGGACCGGGAGTTGGAGGGTTCAACCGGTTTATTTTATTTTAATTTATTGGGTTTTATGGACTTTTTGGGCCGATTCATTGGACCGGTCGGACCAGTGAAGCGGCGGTCGGGGACTCTAATACGACGTCCAGTCTGAATCAGAAAACACTGGTCAAATGTGTGATACGTTTTTTACTTATTTGCTTTGATTTTCATCAAAACTCAAAATCTTGTTTTATTATTTTATTTTTAATATAGTTTATGGCATGTTTTGAAATTTGATTATATTAGAATAATAGTTTCTGAGATTTTTGTAGTCAAATACTGTTTAACTTAAAAATAAAGTGAACGTAGGGTTAGTTATGGAGATTTTTAATCGAATTTTACATAAATAAAATTGTGTACTAGTTTAAAGATGTAATTTAGGATTTTAGGCTGTATGATTCATAATTTCTCTTCAAACTAAATATCATTCCTCATATAAAAATAAAATTAAATATCATACCTTCCATATTTCAAGTCAAATTAGTTTTAAATGGTAAGGTGAGAGAATAAATCTTATTGGTTATCAATGGTCAAACTTAATTAATACACAATTAATTTATAGTGTAGGGTGCAAATGGAAAATAGAGTGGGTGTATTTAGAATATAGTTTATTAAATTATCTTTGAAAATTTAATAAATATAAATTTACATTATGCAACGACTAGGATCGAACTAATATTTTGACTTGCTTTACATTATGCAACGACTAGGATCGAACTAATAGTTACTTGCTGCATGTTGTAGCGACGTCAAAACTTAAATTAACTTTATACCGTCAAATATTTGGCCGTTTTCAAATAAAAAATTAAATCAAAATGTAGACCAATTGAAAGCGCATATGAAAATAAGCAGGAAAACGTATCATATTTTACCTAAATCATTATCGAAAAAATTTACCTCATAACGTAAACTAACTTAGATTTATAACGAAACATATCTAGCCACCACCCTCTACTACTGATATCACTTGCCACCATTAGCCACCACCCCACCTGCACCGCCCTCTACTACTGGCATCATCCCGCCAGAACGATGACCGTCGCGTCGTGACGGTGACGAAGGTTTCAAGCTATGCTATCATTTATGGCATCCATAATAATTGGGGTGACATTCATAGGAAAAAGTGAGAAAATTCATAAACAAGTTAAACTAATTTATTTTTATTTGTTTATGTAAAAATGTATGTTGTAAATTTGTGTCTTGCAATAATATATGTTATACAATAGCCGATAAAAAAATAGGGTGAGGCTAACGTATAAAGCTTCTTAACGTAAGAAGCGTAAGAAGCAATCTCAGCCATTAGATTAACAAGATTTCTGGATGCAGATTAAAACTCTAATCATACTGGGTTAAACTAACCAAGCGTAAAATAGAAAAACCACCTAATTTTTTTTTTCAAATCGTAACAACAGAACTAATTTTACCCTGATTTTTCATCATTTTCAGATCGATTCATGTTCAGAATGACTGCACAATTCAAAAAAAAAAAAAACGATTACAGTGAACGAAAAAAACGTAATAGCAGTATTTGATCTAAAAATAATAAAAAACAGAGGATTAAACCAATCATATGAACAATTATGAATTGTAATAGTTGTCGAATACTATGAATTTTGTTTCATTAAGGACGATTAAACATAAAAATTAGGTTAAAAAAAGTTGCAGGGGAAAAAGATGAAGTTGGTGAAAACAGACGCACTCATCAAAATTCAGACGCACTCATCAAAATTTCAGACGCACTCATTGAAAGTTTGGGAGCACTCATTAAAAATTTTGGACGCACTCATCAAAACCCAACAAAAAAAAAAACAAACGCACCTTACCAAAAAAACAAACGCATTCAAAGTTGTGAAGGCACTCAAAAAAAAAAAAAAAAAAACAAACGCACTAAAAACAAAAACAAACGCACCTGAGGGCATCAAACAAACGCACGTTTCAAACATGAGAAACAAACAAACGCAGCCTTCAACCTTCAATTCTTTCTATATTGTTTTTTGTATTGAAATACTCCGAGCTGTTAAATATCATCTTGTTTGAGAAAAAGAACATCGCCTTTCTTCCAAGGAAACACAACACATTCTTCTTTCAAGATTTTCAACATGTTTTCTGTTAGTTGCATTTTTAGGCATATTTTATACTCTTTTTAGTAGCTAGTTTTAGCATTTTTTTTGCATTTAGGTTGTACATATTGCATCAATTTCGTTAAATGCATATTTCGGTGGAATGGAATCTACTTTGGCCTGTTTTGGTTGATTTTGTAGGTGTGGAGAATTGACAAGAGCAGTGACGAGGCGAGTTCGCGACTTACTTGGACTTGGCGTTTTTCAAAAGAAGTTTAGTCGGCAAGTGGAATGGACATAACTAGAGGGGCTGAATTGAAAATATAATTTAAAAGAATTACTCTATATACTAAATACAAACACTCTTCGCAATAGTACCTTTTACAATTTCCATGTTTGACCACTAAAGTTTTTTAAACTGCATACAGGTGTTTCACAACTTTCAACAAACTACCTATGTCTTTCACCCTTCTTTTTATAGCTGTGCTTCGACGTTGTGCCTCCCACTTTTCCGAAAGTTTATCTCCGGTCACCTCCTCCATATTCGGTGATTGGAAGTCGACGTTTCCGACGGTGGCCAAACACTCAACCCAACCTCCGTCTCATGCTCATCCTCTCCTCCGGTCAACCTCCACCGGCGAAAACCGTTTCATTCCGATAAAAAAGCCACAACCAAAACCCACAAACCTTCCTTCTCCGGTCGCACTTCCGATCACGATTCCGACAAACAACCACCATCATAAACCACAAAAGTCGGTTTCCAACTTTTTTCCGCAAAACTTTTTCGCTTTCGATTCGTCCACGGTTTTGGAAACAACCCGCCCAAAAACCTGCGACTAACCACCCAGAAATCCTCACAAACCGCCCAAACACGAACCACCCAAAAAAACCCCTCCCAAATCAACCCTGAAAGCTTTTCATTCCTGGACATATAAAGTGCAACTGTGCAATAACACCCATGAGCCATGAGCACTTAAATAGTGTTCATTCCAAACTAATAACAGAAACCCAACTGAGAAAAGAAAAAAAAAATGATGAAAAAATGGAGGAAATCTACCTTACTTGAATAGCCAGTCATGTCCAAAAACATCACCATAGGAAGAGCAAGAACAGACATGATTGGGGCCAAAATAGTAAAGCAAATAGAGATGAAAGTGTATGCTTGAAGAAATGTGTTGGTATTATTGATCTAAAGTTGAAAGGGGGAGATAAAGAGTTGAAAACGCCACCGCCGCGAAGCGGCGGGAATTCTACTAGTTTTAACTAATTTTGAGTTTTTGGTGGGAGATACTGGGAAAGCTCCTTATCTTTTGGAGAGATTATGATACCAAATATATTAATCATCTTGAAAAAAAATATATACATCTTTGCTGCGGGAGAAGGCATCGAACAGGAAGCAACAACACTTTGCCATTTGTTTCTTGGAGCATTAAAAACAATTAGTAGTTTCTTTATTTTTTTTCGTAAGCTTTATTTGTTTTTATGTTTTCTATTATATTTGTTTGGATTGCTCTAGCCGCCATGTCAGGCTAGAACCTTTTTAATTCCGGCATTTTGGTATGTTTTCTTAATTTTGATTCGTAAACTTATGTGAAACTCTTATGAGATCCAATTCTTGAATGGTTTGTTTGGTTGGTTCTTGATTTTATACCTTTAGGTAATATATTAGTTGGTTGATAAAATTGGCCACTTTGTTAATCAATCTAATAGAGTTCATCAATTTATGAAATTTTAACCGGTTTTATATATTTGATAAAAAGGAACAAATAACGGTTTAGGTTTGTCTATGAATTTAAATTCGTTATAGAATTAAACAATATAATTAAGCACTCCGACGGCGTGAGTGTTTGATTATAATCGATACTTCTATCATTGCAACCCGCACGCTAAGATCCGAACGGCGTGAGCTTGGAGTAGCGGGTTGGCTCTAATCAACGAACGGCGTTTGGTTAGACTTTAGATGGAGTGGATGTCCGAACGGCGTGACGTCTAGTATTGATACAAACCGTTTAATTAAAGGATCATTGCACCATAATTGTTAATGATCATAAGTCCGGGTCAAATTAAGAAACTGCCTTAGTGTTGGAATTAGTTTTAATATCTGAACTCGTCTCACAATTTAATTAACGTTTTTTTTAGTCGTTTGTCTTGTTAGTTTTAGTTTTAGTTTTATTTTCATTAATTTAAACTATACCCCACCCCCCCTTTATAGTCGTATTTTGTGCGAAAACGTTTTTGGTATAATCAGTTGATCTGTATCCCTGAGGACACGAACCTTACTTTCACTCATACTAGTAGGTTTATTATTTATTTATTTGCTGGATTCGACACCCAACATTTTCACAGCATCATCATCCACAGGGTCGCCACTACCTAGCTCCATCCATGTATTCCGCTTCTCACTCCCAAGAACACTGTAAGTAACTGCAACCAAGCCTTCAACCTCCTCTAAATCACCTCGAAAAACCCACAGATCTACTTTCGATATCAACATTATCATCATCGTTGTTGGTTTTCGTTGTTGGCATGGTGTAAGACGAGAAGGTGAAGGATGACGTGGTGGTGTCGGGTGTTGGTTCGGTGGCGGTGGCGGTGGCGGTGGCGGTGGTGGTGGTGTGGTGGTGGTGTTGGTTTGTGGTGGTCAGATCTAGATCTAGATTGGTTTGTTTCCAGCGAAGATGAAAATAGGTTTAATTGGGGGTTAACTGTGGTTAGGTTAAATTGACAGGTGTCAATCACTGGTGACTTCTTACGCTTCTTATTTTAAGGGGCTTTATAGTTTATACCGTATACTTTCTCAAAATAATAATATATGTTACAATAATGTTTTTGTTGTAGCCTGTTATAATACTCACACACCGAACTTTTTAATACTCCCTCCGTCCCATTAGAAGTGTCCATATTCCCTTTTTTATTTGTCCCATTTCATGTGTCCACTTTCAAAAATTAATAGCCAATTTCCAAATTTACCCTTAAAACACAACTAAAATAAACAAAGAATATGATGGACCCACCTATGACAAGGGTATTATTGTCATATGCCAAACAAAAAAAGACAATCATTTAATATGCCTAAAACTTTGTGTTTTTCAAACCAAGACACTTTGAATGGGACGGAGGGAGTAATATTTTAGTTCCACTTAATTACTAAACAAGCAAATGAGTATTTATTATATATATATATTAAAGGGAGAGGTCTTAGAAATAGGTGGTTTTATGCTTCTTTTTTTTTTCGCCACTTTTTTTTTTTTTTCTGTTTTTTTCCTAAGTTTTTTTTTTTTGCGTTTTTGCCACCAACATTTTGGTTAGGTTTTTTTTTCCTATTTTGGCCACATTTTATTTATTATTCCTTTCTTTTAGGTTCTTTTTTTTCCCATTCTCGCCACCAACTTTTTGGTTACGTTTTATTTTCCCCGATTTTCGTTTTTTCCCCGTTTTGACCAACAACTTTTTTGTTAATTTTTTTCCTCATTTTTGCCACATTTTTTTTTTGCGTAGTGTCCGTCTACGTTCGTATAGTACTTTCGTCTTCGTTCGTCTGCAACACCCGCTCTTTAACCCCAAGTTGCTCTACGTTCGTATAGTGTTTTCATCTACGTTTGTATAGTATTCTTTTTACGTAGCGTTAGTCTACGTTCGTATAGTACGTTCGTCTTTGTTCGTCTACGTTTTTTTACGTAGTCTTCTTCTGGATTCATATAGTGCTTTCCTCTCCGTTCGTCTACGTTTTTTTTACGTAGTGTTCGTCTATGTTCGTATAGTATGTTCGTTTCTGTTCCTCTGCAACACCTAATCTTTTCGTCTCCGTTCATCTACGTTTTTTTAACGTAGTTTTCATCTGCGTTCATATAGGATTTTCGTCTCCGTTCATCTGTTGTGTTCTTTCTTACCGATTTTCCTGGTTTTGGTCGTTGTTTCGTTGCTACGTAACACCGTTTTACGCCTCCATCTTACACCGTTGTTAGCACGGTTGTGGCACAACGCGCCACAACATATATCGCGCAACGCGTGATCGTTAAAACACCTAGTTTATTTAAACGATTGGATATGTTGTTTTCTGGTGCATTTTAAATTATTTAAAACATAAGTGTAGTATATAGAACATAAAAAAAATTAAAAATAATATAAATATTTATTACCAAACGTCCAAACGTTAGAGATGCCATTATTATATTCATATTTAAATAGCCTTTTACTTATTCTACATATATCAACTTTGACTTATCCATATGACATATCAAAATTGATTTAAAACCAAATAACAATTCAAGTGGAATGACAGTTTTAAGTTCTACCATCGTAGTTCGTAGAACGTACATATTATAATTTAGGGCCTTGTGCGTTTATTAATTTTCCAAGTTAACTATCAGTTTTAGTATTTTCATAACCTTTTTATAATAACGAACATGTCATCAAAAATAGCATCAACACAGTTTAAAAAAATATATCAAAATGTTAAAAGTACGTGTCACAACATGTTGTGAGCTTTCGAACAATTTCTAACCTTTTGAAAGGCATTTCTGACCATATGTACAAACATAATATATAAGAATCATAAATATTTTAATTAAATAATTAAAAATGGAACTCATGCAAATTAAATAAATTCTTTAATTCATTTTGTAAAGCTTAACTAATATATACAAGGGCTAAGGGACAAGGGTCCACTTAGAATTAATTAAAGAATATTAATATTCAAGAATATTATGATTCTTATAAGACGACGAATACTAATCAACCTATATGTATGTTTAATCTTGTAGCTTATACCTTTAAGCTTAAAAACATGTTAATCAACCTTTTGCTTTAGTTTTTGCTACCAAAATTAATTTTGACCTAAACTCACTTAACTTTTATTGTTAAGTATCCTCACATGCTTTGTATTTTGTCTTTTTCCCTTCCCCTTTAAAATTCACCTTCCTTTTTTTTCCCAATTCCTTCCTAAACTCTAACATCAAGCACTCCATCTGATCACGATCATCAGCATGTTGATGACGCAAATATGTCTGATCGAGGGGTGAGTAAATGTCGGTTCGCTTAGGTTTTTACATATAACCGAAACCGATAACCCGAAGTTCGGTTTTAGAAAAAAACCATAACCGATCGGTTATGTCAGTTTGGTTAATTCGATTAGTATGTCGGTTATCGTTCGGTTTCAGTTACGTTTGATTAATTACCAAACATAAAACCTGTGCAAAATTTTAAACTTAAAATGGTTAGTAAAGTGTTTAGAACTTTTTTACAAGAATACAAATATATGAAACGTAAGAAATATATATGAAATACCCATAAAATAAATAAAAATATACTTCAAATATACAAATATACACGAATTACAAAAAAAAACTTGTTTCAAATACATTGATATACATGAAATACACTAGAAATACATGAAAATATGTTCCAAATATATGGATATATATATATATATGAAAAATACTTAAATATAAACTATATGTTCGGTTTCGGTTATTTAGGTTATAGAAGAAAGGAAAACTGTAACCGAATGGTTCGGTTTTGGTCATATCTTAACTGTAGCCGGTTTGATTATACATTGTCGTTTTGGGAGAGTGGGAACGATCAGGGCATCTTGGACAAGTAAGAATCCAGGTCTGCGATTTTATTCATGTCCATTGAAGGTATTAGGTGTTAGCTGTGGTTGAAAATTAGAATTTAGAAAAACAGAAAAACTCATATAATGTGAAATGGACTTAGCATACTTTTGTTTTGCATTAAATTACTTATAGGTTCTAATAGGTTTATATTTATTAATGTCTATATATAATATGAAATATTAAAAATACTAGAATAAATTTTTGTGGTCCGGTTCGGTTTTATACGGTTGGTTTTCGGTATAAATCGTAAACCAAACCGCTCGTTGCGGTTTGAAAATATTGAAACCTACCGACCGAAAAATAAGTAAAATAACCGACCGTGAAACCAAATCAATAACCAGTTTGAACGGTTTCGCAGTTTGAAACCGAACCATGAACGCCCCTAACTGAAATGGACCATTGTATAGTAGAAATGAGCCAATTCTTCAACCCGGTGCAATCAATTCTCGAATGAACCGGTAAGACAATCCATGCCCTCACCGGTCCAGATCTTAAGACAAAAAAAAATAAAAACACGGCTACGTCACATACTCATATCATATGCATTGTGATTCTCTCCATTCGGTTTTACGGACAATTTTATGATATTCCGAACCAGATATTTGTTTTCTAACAAAAAAAAAAAAAAAAAAAAAAAAAAAAACGACCCACTTCCTCCTCCTCTTCATATCCTTTCTTACAACATACTCATCTCATATCACCACCAACTCCTACCAGCTACACCACACCATCATCACCCTTCCATCAAAACATGCTGTTTTAAATTTAAATTTCAACAAATATAGTCATAACCCACAATTCTTGATTACAATCCTAACAAAAACAAAAACAAAATATGAAATTGGGTAAACAACAACAACAACAAGAGCGTCAACGTTTGACGACGTCAATAAGAAGCAAAGCAGCCCATTTTGTCTCTGATCTCACCACCGTTATTCTTAACCCCATTTCTGATAAACCCTCTTCGCCTTCTTCTGTAACCCCCTTTCTTTCCCTTCCTCTTATTATTATTATTATTATTATTATTCCAGTTTACGGGTTGTTACTTGTAGCTGTATTAGTGTATTACTTTCTTCTTTTTTTTGTGTATAATAATTTAATTAATTTGATCATGGGTAATTTAGGATTTGGTCCATAATTTGGAACCCTATTCCTACCTGCAAGCTTATTTATTTATTTATTTTATATTTATTTTTTGAGTGTTTGGTTAGGGATTAGTGTTTGGATTATTTGGTTTTATATTGTGTTTTGTGTATGTGAATTTAACTGTAATTGTTCATTAACATGAATTGATGTATTTTAAAACGGATTATTACAGGTTTAGGGTTAGGGTTAGGGCTTATTAATAAATTTAACAATTATAAAAGCTTTATTAGGTTTTAGGATTTAACATGAATTTTATATTGTTAGGGAAATGGAAGTAACGAGCCGAGGAGAAATACGCAACAATGTAGTCAAGAAGATGATGTACCCGTGTTAGAAGACGGACCAGATACATCGTCTTTCACTGCGTTTCTCTATTCGTTTTTATCACCAGGAAGATCGGAAGAAACCGAGAACGTGTATGCAAATTGGAACGGGAATCAATCGGTGGCTACTAATAAACACGACTCATCATCCGCAAACGCTTTAATAAAAGAGAATAGTGGGAAGAAGGGTATATTTTCTAGGGGGAAACAGTCGATTGGCAGGGCTCTTACGCAGGCTGCTAGGTATGGTACTGGGTATCGGTTCCATTCCTCTGGGAAGGTAAATACTGAATCAAAAGTTGATGATGGTAAAGAAACGCCGGGTTCTCAAGTTGGGGCAAATGAGGGGGTTCTTGCACAAAATCCGAGTGGGCCTAAACTTCCGAATATGTCAGAACCTTCACAGCTTATGACTGAAGACACACGGGCTGCTCTTTATGTTGCGCTCCCGGTTCTCAGTCAAGGAAAGAAATGGGTCCTATTGTACAGGTATAACACTTGATTTTGATTCATTGGTTGTTTGGAAGAATTTGTGTTTTTTCATTTTTTTTTTGCATTTTGTTTTCGTATGCAGTACATGGAGGCATGGCATATCGTTGTCAACTTTGTATAGGAGAAGCAATCTTTGCCCCGGGCTAAGTCTGTTGGTAAGTCTGCATGTGATCTGTTTACTTTGAATGTGTTGATTCTGGTTATGTTTATGTCTTTAAATGGGTCAAACGGGTCAAAAGTGTATATTTAAGGCTTTTTCTGAATCGTATCATTAAAAAGTTTGTTTAGTATTGAAATAATATATTTTCTGTAATCATATTTGACACGCTAATTGTTTATAAAATACTTAAAAGTGTATCAAAGAATTGTATTTTGGGTCAACACAACCTGACCCGTCGGCCTGTCCGTATACAAATAATGACACATATCAACCTCTAGCTGTGCACATGTTAAGTGGAAGTTAATCTTTAAACTAAAACTTGATTAACAAATTTCAGGTTGTTGGAGATCGTAAAGGTGCGGTTTTTGGTGGTTTAATTGAGGCACCCTTGAGACCGTCAACCAAGAAAAGATATCAGGTATGCTTATTTGAGGCCGTCAACCAAGAAAAGATATTACGTGTGTTCTTGTGAACTGTTTTTATCTCTTTTCACTGGCTGCTGAATACTATACAGGGATCAAATGACACATTTGTTTTTACGAATACCCCTGGTTGTCCTGTTATATTTCGTCCAACAGGTACTGCAATTCCTCCCAATACACACGTTCCTTGAGACTAGTAGTGGCAAAATGGGCAGGTTGAGACACATTTGAAAACAAACTTGGGTCAGAATAATAATTTTTTAGCGCAGGTCGGGTCTTGTTGAGCAGACCCGGAAACATTTTCTGTTCTTATTCTTTTAGAGTTTTATATAATTAATGAGTTAAATATGATTACAAAACTTATCATTACTCACTTGATTCTTGTAACCCAATTTCTTTTTAGTTAAATCTTATAGTTTAATTTGTTGGATATAAAAGATAAACCATATCGACCCATTTCTATATAATACCATACATCTGATTCCAAGTTTTTCGGCAGTAGGTCTTACATTAATGGAAATCATTATTGCATTGTAGAGGACACTTGTTTCACTTGGTCATAGACTCATAGATGATAAAGTTAGAGAAAGATTAAAGGGCTAAATTGATAGTTTCTTCGCTGATAATAATGGAGCAAGCATGGGTGAATTCAGTCTTACGATGTTTTTAATAAACTGTTTAGTTACAAATAGGTTATGACTTATGAATCTTTTCATAGTTTAAAGTGTAATGCCTTAACATTTTCCCTTTTTTTGTTTACATAACTTTATGATATCTTTATAACCATTCCGCTTCAATGCATATATAGCAGATTTCACTTATGTTTAATCTCTTCTTGTGTAACTAAGTAGGCATCAATCGGTATTTCACGTTGTGTTCAACCGAGTATCTAGCACTTGGTGGGGCAATCATTTTGCTTTGTATCTTGATCATGATTTGTAAGAGTCTTGCTCCTTTGCTGTGTTATTTCTTTCCGAGGACATAACTTCCTCACCTATCTGACAATTTACATCTCTTTTTTCCTCTGTAGATTGAATGGGTCAAGTTTGGCCTCAGAAACGTATGGTAACTCTTGTTTGTCGCACACTCAAGATTTTGAAGTGAAGGAAATCGAGGTGCTCTCTCTCTCTCTCTCCCACATTGTAATTAAAAATATCTTGAAAATTTTGAATTTAATTAGCAAAAATCTAAAGATGTGCCAATAATCAATTTGTTAAGAATTAGAGAACAAGAAAGAGTCAAACCTTAATATAACAAATAGTATAATCTTGTAAGCTGCACATACATAAAGGAGGTTGTTTCAACCCATTTACCTATGGATGGGTTGGTTCATGTTATGTTTTTACCTCTAGCAGGTCAAACGGGTCAAAAATCATCCAAAGCACATTATAATGCTTTTTAACAAATGGTCCATTTTGGACATGGGTTGATTGAGTCCATTTCTAGTCGCTCAAATTTTGCTTTTAAGAAACACACTTTTATCACAAGAATGACCCATTATTGCGCACGCGTGTGTGTATTGTATATGCTTGATGTTTGAGAAATTCAATTTGATTGAGATGTTGAATGTATGCAGTTGTGGGGGTTTGTATATGCTTCAGAGTATGAAGAGACGATATCAATGTTGAGAACAGAGGCACCTGGGATTTGTCGTTGGTAGCATAACATGTTGGATGACAATTTCCGTCATTTTGTATATAATCTGACTTGGATTGTTCTGCTCAGATATGAACAGACTTTTGGATTTACTATAAATACTTGAAAAAGTCAACGATTTTGTGTTGTATGGAAAAAAAGGGAGTTAACACAAAGGGAGTCAACACTTTTTACATTGTTCGCTCGTTTTATTTCACTACTTCTCACTGTGGCCTTTATAATTCCATACTTTATCTATATTATTATTATTATTATTATTATTATTATTATCTTATTAAGGAGGAGTGACGGCTAGGATAGTAATTTTCAATTCCGTACAACTTAAGAAGCAACATGCACAAGTGATTTATGCTTACATAATGAGGGTATAATTGGAACTTTGTGGAACATTAAGACACTTACAAGGGTATAATAGTAAATTTGTAATGGCATTTTAGATAAAAGTGTAAAATTGTTTCCCTTAATGCCCCTCTATAATGCACTCTCTTCCTAACCCCCTACCAATTTAATGTTTTAATGTCAGCTTCCTGGTAATAACTTTCTGGTAATGAAAGAATTGAAGTGAATCGACATGCCTTCTTTTACAAGATCAAAAGTAACCCCCAATAATGAATCTCATTTAATCCTCCAATCAAACCATTGAACTAGGTAATTGAATCCGCCCATTCATAAGTGTCTTTAGTTTGCTCTCACCATTGAATCGTCAGTTGCAATTGGTCATCAATCATTAACAAATTCATTTGAAGTGTCATTGATGAATTGTTTTTAATGTGAATGGTCAATGATTACAATCAGTGCCCTGACATTTAATTCAAAGAATGACTTGGGATTCCCATGCAACAGTTTCTAATGACGTCTATTTATGATCTCCATTCGTTATGCTCGACGCACAATTTGCTATTGGTTACTAGAATTCTCTCTTTCGACAACTCCTTCATCACACTTCCAGGTCATTCCAGGTCATAATTTCTTTTATCTTTTACATTGCAAGGTTTTTTGTAATTTGTGAAGCCACTTGTTTGAGCTTATGATTTTGGGGTGAATTGAACAAACTTGAATATTTCTATGTTGTATTTAAAGTGTGCATACCAGCTGCTCGATGAAATGCCTGCTATTGTTAATAAGAACCAAAACAAACATTAGCCATAACCAAAATCTTAGTGAGTTGAATGTTTGGATGAAAATGTAAGTTTATGTTGTTGGTACTATTTCTTCTCTTAACAATCTTGGTGCCACCAATAAATAAATCACCTGCCAATGATAGCATGTAAAATATTATACGGTCAGTTGAGCGAAGATCTACTGTCTCACCTCCATGTCTCATATGTACCATAGACTTGTATTATATACGGAATATCCAAAGGTGATAAGTGGGATCGTGTTTGTGGATTGGTTGGTTGAACCCAAGAAATACATAAATTTTTTACACAAACCTGAAAATGGAACATGTAATCTTGAGTTGATACGAGGCCAGAGAAACCTTTAGATTACAAAAAATATCATGTATGGGTTTGTTTTTTTTATTGAGTCGCATATTATAAAGATGGGCGGGTTAGGAATTTCTATGGTGGGTTTAGAAACTATTTGGTAGCTATGGTGGTATAGTGAAATGAATCAGACGAGGTTCTTACACCACCATAATCATCACCTGGCCAACAAAAGCAGACAGTGTTGGTGCTGTTTTTTTTTCGATGGTTCGATGAAGCCAAAGATGTAATGCTTGTAAAGACCAAAAACAGTGGATCTGCATTCTGATCAAATTATTGTTTTAATCTATTTCTAATAACAAACAGTCCAAATGGTAGTATTATACATAACTCTTAACTTGAGTTTTAATTTATAGAAATTTTTATTCATTCTTCTTGTTGAAATTTCTTTGCCTTTTTTGTCTGAGTAATAAATAAAGATTGCAAACCAATGGATAAATCTTATTCATGATGTATTAATGCTAAAGAACTGAAGCAAACAGTTTGACTGGGAAGGAAGGTAATGATCTTTATTTACTTTTTTTATTACAGTTTCATATATGTTTATAAGTAATTCTCTGAATACAATAATATTCTGGCCAGGTTGCTTCATGGAGCCAATTATATACCGCGCTGAAATTCATGACAGTATCGGGTAAGATAGATTTGGACGTTAGATTAAAGAGCGATGGTGGAGAGAAAATGGGCGGGATTCAGGATTGTGGCTTTGAGCGTTGATGTGATAGAGAGGGAGTAGGTTACATTTTGAGTAAGGTTGGATGCTATACTGACCCATGAGTTGGACTTAAGTTATTCATTTTGAAAACTTATGGATCCTCCACCAAAAGGGTCATCCAGGTTAATTATGTCATTCAGTTGAAAATACCATTTTAAGTGTTTGGTAAATGGTTTTCAAACGATACATATATCAAAGGAGAGCCAGTTCATTGGAGTCCCTCATCCTGCACTGTGCTCTTACGTAGGCTGAGTAAGAGGTAAGTAAATGAACAACCTTTTTTTAATATAAAATGTTCCTATATAAATAATAAAAACTTCGTTTAAATAGTCAAAGTTTGTGACAATCTCATACCGGTGAAGTCTTTTGAATAATCTCACTATTTGGTCTTTCAATGCAATATCCTGAAGGCCATGTTTCAAAGAGCATGGATGCAATTTTCAAATTATTTAATACTCCAACTCAAGATACTAATGAATTTCTTTGCAAATTGTCCCTGCAATTTGGATCACCACTGCCCGTATTATCATCCCTTGCAAATGCTGGTATGTGTTTTGTGTGTATGTTTTCTAAGTTATCTACAATTCTACATATACTCACATGTTTATATTTGCTTTCTTAAAATATGGTTTGCCTATAAAATTCCCTGTAGATAATGAAGGAAAGTTTACTGAAGAGGCTGAGATATTTAGTGGGCTTGAGGTATTAGGTGATGGTAATGTTGTTGTAAGCCTCTAATTATCACTTAGATGAATGTTTCGCATTTGTTATGGCAGAACGTTACAACAAGTTATATTATGCATTGATAAATCCAAATCACAACTACCTTTTTATACCATTTAAATAGTTTTAATTAAGCTTCTATTTTAAAGTTATTGATTTTCTTAAAGCACGAGTATCTGCATGATTGACGAACAAAGAAACCTGAAATATTTAGGGCAACAGAATAATGGGTTGCTTATGTCGAAGGATTTAAATAGACTTCTATGGATACCATTAACCATGTTACATTGACCCTATCCAAGATATTGTACATAAATATATTTTACTTTGGGAATTGAACATTCTTTTCTTTTTAAATATGATCGATTAGATTCACATCATTATTAACTCTTAAGGTATTTTTTGTGGTTTTATTTTCATATTACACTAGAACCATAGTTTGGAACAAGTAGTTATCCATTTGCATAAAAGCAGAAATGAATAAGGAAAGGAATAAAAAAATATCCTGAGTGGGATAGGAACTTAGAGTTAAAAATCTATTTAATGAAAACTTTTGTACACGTGTTTGTCCTTTTAGTTATATCACATTTTGATCAAATTTCAGTTGAGAAGTCTAACCCAGTTAGTGTTTGTGGCCAAAATGTAAAAACCTAAACTTAAGGGACCCTTTTGAAACTTTTTATTATTATTATTATTATTATTATTATTATTATTATTATTATTATTATTATTATCTATATATTATTAAAACACAACTCATCAATAGAGAGAGAGAGAGAGAGAGGCGGAGCATCGCCCTGCACCACCATCGTCTGCACCACCACACACCGGCATCCTCTCCGATAGAGTTCCAGACCAGAAGCCACCGGTCTGGTGACCCCTCCTCCCCGACAACCCCTCCTCTTCCTCCTCTATTCTGACAACCGGTACCTTTCTCTCCTCTATAACCTTCCAATCGACCCTTAATTGCTTAATTGCTTAATTGAAGCCTTTAATTGCAGAAGCAGAAGAAAGAGAGAGAGTCGGTAGAGAGAGAGAGAGCAGAAGCAGAAGAGAGAGAGAGAGAGAGAGAGAGAGAAAGGAATCAGATCTGAAAAAGGGAGAGAGGCGGTGGTGTCGTTGAAGATGGCGGCGGCGGTATAGGGTCGGATTAGGGTTTTGTTCTAATTTGGTGGTGACGGAGGGTGGCCGGGTTTCGGTTTATGGCTCACCGGAGATGGAAATGACCGGAACTTGAAAGCTCCTTCCAACTCTCTCCCTCGTAACTCTCTCTTTCTCTTTCTTATTTTTCATTTTTTCTGTTTGTTTGGGTGGTGGTGGTTTCCGGTGAAGGTGGTGGTGGTTTCCGGTCAACAGTGATGGTTTAGAGAGAGAGAGAGAGAAGGGGAGGGGGGGGGGTCTGTTACAGAAGAGGGGGGGGGGGGGGGGTGGGTATTTAAAATAAAAAGTTTTAAAAAATGCCCCTTAAGTTTTGTTTTTTATATTTTGGCCACATGTAAGTTTAGGTTTTTACATTTTGGCCACAAACACTAACTGGGTTAGACCTCAGTTAGTTTAGGAGTGATAAAAGCAAACAAGTTGAAAGTTTGGAGTGCTAATAGCCAAAGTGATAGTTGGGAGTATTATCCGCCAACAGACGATAGTTGGGAGTATTAAAATCCATTTTCCCTATTAATAAAGCAAGTCAAGATATTTTATTTTAACCCCTAAACCATGCTCTGCTTGGTCAAGATTCATGTTAGACATCTTCCAATCTTGGCCATCTCAATAAACAATCCATCAAGTGAGTGTTTTTCATCTACCACTGCATCGCATCTTGGTTTAGTGAAGCATCTTTACTACATGTCAAAACTGGTCGGGTTGGCCGTTGCAAATTCTTGCCCTGCAATGCTTTAATTTCTTTTATTGTTAGATATTATTTAGATCCCGCGGCAACGCGCGGGTATACCCACTAGTATTTTTAAAGTGTGATTTGTGAATCAAAAGATTTTGGCCCAAAGAAAAGAAGGTAGTTTCACGTGTTTTACCTTTATCTTGTTATTTTTAAATTCAAGGTGAAGTGTCCGAGATAGTAATCTATGTTTGTTACCTTATTAAGGAGGAGAGATGGGTAGAGATGTCATTTTACACAAACTTTAAGATGACATATCAAGAGGCACAAGGGTAATCTTCTAATTTTTACCCATTTTCTTCCTTTTATACCCTCGTGTACAACCTTTTATGGCACTTGTACAAGTGAGTAATGCAACTAACAGAACTTATTCAACTTTTTGAAACCGTCCGTTCTTCGCAATGTTCAGAAAATTGATGGCAATTATGTGTTAGTCTTTCTGCCTCCCCCAACAATTCCCCTTTCATTATCTACGCCAGTTTCCATTGATCAAAAAACCATTAGTTTAATTAATTTCTTGAATGCAAGAATGTGAACAGCCTTTGAATCCCGATAAGTTTTCTTTTAGATCTGTCTTATGAAACCAACATTTGGGTCATTTATGTCTCTCAACTTCTAGGTTTTTTAGGTGTTTGGTGGCTCATAGTGAAGCACACTTGCTCTTGCATACAATCAGACACATCCTGATAAGGTTAGTGGGATTGTCCTAAAAGGTTTTATGTCGCTAAGTGTTTAATGTTTACGCAGTTTGTTTCCTTATAAATGTAAAATGTTTGAAGGGGATAATATATCAACTATTTAATGTTTGTTTATGTTTTTTTTACAGATATTCTAGGGAAGATATGATTGTTGTTGCCCAATAATATTAGCATGAGATCTGCATAAAGCTTTGCCAGAGGCAGATTTTAAGGTATATTATTTCATATCAATTTTGTTCTTAAGTTTATTATGAACCAGAATAAATGCAAAACCGTGCAAAACGTTGCTGTAAATGTGGATGATGGCATGAGATCTATAAAAAGGTTTTGTTGGATTTGGGTGCAATCTGTTTCAGTAAGTTTTATTGTTTAACACTATGTTCATGCTACATAGCATATTGAATTTTGATTTTTCTACAGTATTTTACATATCTTATTGGTTGTAGGGGTTAAGCATTCTGTATATAATCTGCATATTTAAGCGCCGATAAAAAGACGATAGTGGGTCAGTTTCAATGTTTTTGCTCTCAGTATTGTTAATCATAGTATGTTCATCTGATCTTTCTTTCTTTGTTTGACTTCAATTGTGCTTCGTCATTGCTTCATATAATTATGTATTTTAGGTGCCAACATCTTTGAATTCGCATGAATGCTTCGCTGTACATGTCAAGTCTCATCTGTACATCTGGCAAGTACCCAAAGTACTTATGAACAACAATAATGGGCAGCCAAAATTTGCTGAGTTTTTTAAAGTATGCATTTCATACTCCTATTTAGTTTCCGATATCGAGCTTCAATATATAAGAAGTTTATTATGTTTGTGTAATCATTTTTTCTATATTTCAGCTTGGAGTAATAGCAAAGTTTAACAAGGAATAGAAAGCACAACTGCTTGGCTTGGGCTTGGAGGGAAAGATGATGTCTCCACTAACAAAGGTATCATTTGATAATATTAGAGTTCCTTATTTGTTCACTTTCTAAAGGTTATTAATTTTACATTTTTAAATTTTTTATTTAACATTTTAACTCTGCTAATTTACTTTTTGTTATCTTTTGTGCTGGTTTGTGGATTTCGAGGAAAATTTGAGGTGGGTTTGAGTTGGTAAATATAGTTCGTTGGTTTATTAGTTTAGTTGTGTGACAAATGTCTAAACAATAACTCTTTTTCTTTTAATCTATTAAAGGTCGAAGAAGTTAACAAATTTGATCAAGATGACTTGTTGCCCGTGGATATTTTAATATTAGATACACATGCTGAGGTTTTTGTTTGGATTGGTCAAGCAGTTGACCCAAAGGAGAAAAAAGCGCCCTTGACTATGGCCAGGTATTCATTTAGTGATCAAAAGAGGCGTGTTGGTAAAATCTAAAAAAAATAAGTTTTTTTAGATATCAAAATGGTCTGGGTCCCAATACACATTGAGAAGGCCTGTAGCACTTTCAGTCAAGGAATATAATTGTTATAATCAAATTAAGTGACGCTATTAGTCATAAATGTTTTGGATTAGAGCATGAAAAACCCAGTTGTAAAAGTTGACGACCGCTATAGGTGAACTACAAGGAAAAGTAAGTTTGATCTTGGACATGCTGCAAATTGGCAATAAGAAAAAGTCAAATCGGTTGGGTTTAGGTTATTTAGGCTCGGCTAATCTACCTGAAGTTCAGTTATGGTTTGGTAATATGGTTTAATAACTTACTTTTCTTTTATAATGTAATAATGTGCAGGTGAACTTCATGAGTGCTCCTTTAATGTGTACAGTTACTTTGGTAATTTGGTTATGGGTAACTTGCTTTGTCCTGTTTATACGTTTACGATTGCTTTGCTGTCTTCCTAACATGCCACGAAGAAAAAAAAACTATCGTCTGATCCAAATGTGTCTCTGGACACATCTTCGAGTTCATATCATAATTATAATTGTCAATCGTGAAGACAAGCGCCTTATCTTTCTACATCGCTTTGGAATTCATGTGTAAATGCGTCCTCTTAGTCTTTTACATAGATGATGGACAAAGACAAAGTATGCGAGTTGTGGTGCTTTCTATTGATGTGATGAGCGTGTAGTTACCGCTTTCATCGACCAACTTCCAGAGTTAAAACTTTATATCTGATCTTAATTATAGATAGAAGTTACCAATTCATTCTTATAGGACTATAAACATTCACGATGGGTACATTACTTGATCTCTAGATTTATAGCATATGCTTTGCTACCCTGTTAGGTTTCTAGATCTTTTATGTAAAAACTTTGTTGATATATATCGGGAAACAGCTTGCAGAAGATAATAACAACTGGTTGAAGTTCACTTTAAGGCCAGGTAACATTCACATTTACTCTTATACTTGTATTAGCAAATTTCCCGTCAAAATGACTGAATAAATACTAATATATGTTGCAAAGCAGATATGTGTTATAACAATAAAATCTATTACATTTTTATTATGTATTAAAAAAATCTATCTTTATATATATGCAGTGAAGGACTGAAACTTAAACGTGACATCACGGAGTATGCGGATTTAAAAGCTTTTGATAGGTATAAAGCTATGTACATTTTTTTCTATGGGTGTATTACAAGTCCCGCCGCGTAGCGCGGGGCATTTTACTATGAAATATAATGAATGTATTGGCGCTAAATTGAATGTATTGGCTGGTAATACAATGGTTTCCAAATGCTTACTGCCGTAAAATATTAGAAACATGGAATGGGTTGTTGTTCGTACTACACATCATGGAAGAATCTGTATTAATTGGGACACCCGCCGCAACGCGCGGGCATTCCCACTAGTGATTAATAATATAACAGTTAGAATATTGTTAAACCGTTACCAAACCATATATGCAAGCTTAGTGTGCCCAAAAGAAAAAGCGAACTGTCACATACACACACAATCACATACCATCACATCGTCAACAGATAATAATACTAAATTTAACAAAAATAAAAAGATCGTTAGTTGTTGCTCAAAACTAACAAAAAATTATCAAGAAAATCATGCGAAAGGGTTGTCGTCGTCGCCATCATCATCATCACTGTTACCATCAATTCCAACTCAAGCTGCAATTCTTGTGACTTCGGTTGGTGATACACCCATTTCTTCATCTTCTTTGCTGGTATGTTCTCTAAAAAATGTTGCTTTTTTCCTTGCCATTTCTTCATTGTATTAAAGGTTGCTGGTAAGTTCTACTAATAGTAAAGAATGTCCTACTAGTGAACCCATAGGACGTCCAGTTCGATGTCTGGTCCGGTTATGAAAACATTGCAAAAACTCCGTCACATGTATGATGTATCCATCCCCATAGGTTTTTGGGATCTAAACAAGCAGATTCATCTTAGATTTTCATTCACAACATTAGGCCCAATGAGAAAAAAAAATTTATCGATTTAACAGGCCCAAAGTTAAATATAAGTCATATACATGCAAATAAGCCCAAAACAAGTTATGTATACAAACCGACATATAAAATAAAACTAGAATGCATTCCCGTATCTCCTAATTCGTTTAATTTTTAACAAGATCAACTTAGTCGAAAAGTTACTCCGATACCACCAAAATATGTAGATGACACTAAAATAACCAACAACGGCCATTATACTTGTCAATAAACTTTTTCACCAACGGTGGAAGTGTCCGTTGATGAACCCTTAGTTTTCTTGTAGTGTATCTAATCTCGTTAGTTAGCTGAATACTAGTAGGATACTATAAACTTCGAAGCTGAACAATTTACTAGTATTATTATTTTCTAGAATCGGTGATATAGTATTTTGTTTTGTAGTTCATTTCTATCCACGTAACATGAGCAAGTGGATATTATTTCTTTTGATCTTTCTTGATCTGACCTTCTAGACATGTAGATAGATATTATTAAGAATTTAAGATCCCTAATTAATTAAAGCGTACGTGCATGCATTTACACATGCATTCACATTACTTTCTGCTAACAAAATGAAACAAAAAAAATATATATTAATATGCCAATGGTCAATATAATTATATAAACCAATCAAAATTCACGAGCAACTCTTTGCTTTAATCTTTAACCCTAAAAAGTTGTTACATAAATATAATTCCACACCTTGAATATTGAAATATTCGTACGTGTTTCAACCAACTAAATTAACTACATACACAGGCATGTATATATATAACACTCGTATAAAACCTAACTAATGTGTACTTTGGAGAAGGAATGGCATTGGCTAAGATATCAGTTTCGCTTGAAGCATTGGCAGCGACGGGTGTAGATTGCGAAGAGTATGGCTTGGATTTTGAGGAATACGAGCATATACAGATGGCCCGACCTCCACCGCATTTATACGCTGATGAGAATGAAATACTTGAACAAAAACATGAACGTGGAGAGGTTCAAAGATATGAACTTGAACGTAGAAAAGGTGAAAGAGCTAAAGAATTTAAAGATGGTGATGATGATTTGCAAATTCAACATGACCCTTTAATACCAACAATGTGGCTCAATGTTTTTGAGGTTGTGATAATGCTGATTAGATTTCTAAAGCAATGTTATTGATCTTTGTAGTTTGGTTGAGTGTTAGATTTTGTTGAAACAATGAGGATTTAAATTTTATTTGTATGCATATCATCCTAAATTTCGGTAAATCAAGAGTATTTATAACTAGGTTACAATATTGCTGTGTATTACACGTATTGATGAATGAATGTAATGTAATGTTATATAATTAATAAAAACATTATGTTTAAGAAAACATATGCATTGCACGTTTGAAAAAATCGGTGTATTATACTAATAAAATATAATATATAATCAATTTGTTAACAAATACAACCGTCAAGATATGTATTTAAAAATTAAACAATGACGTGACAGATATAAATTTTGTTAAGTTAATTTTTAAAGCTGAAGGGATAGGGTACCTAATCCTGGCGCGGATTGCATCCCTATCCCATAAAACACACCTACAAGGATCCGCGGAAGACCTAGTATGCGGAGCGCAAATTCACTTTAGCAAGGACATCAATCTCTTGATGTCCGCGGAACAAAGCCTGCCCATGATAACATGATCATGCGCATGATTACATCATAAGGGTGACGTCATCATCACAAAGGAATCTTAGCGTGTGAACCCACACGCGGAATATTCGACTAACATCGTCTTTTAGTACGAGGACGTACGGATGATCAAGAATGAAGAAAATCTGGTCAGTGATCAGATGTCGCGGTCTGGTCAAAGATAGTATTTATAAGTCATATATTACCTCAACTAATGTAGTAGTGGCAACAAAGGGTGTCGAACCACGAAGAGTTTGTGGTCGGTGAAATAGGTTTTAGTTTATTGAAAAGATGTCACTTTATGAAGTTAGTCAATTATGAAGCATGCATATTTGTGTTCATTTAAGACTTTTTGATTTGATAAGAGTTTGTTTATTTAGAAAACTTGAAATTAACATGTAATGGAATCAAAATGAATTGTAAACAATTGGTAATAAAAGATCACACTCGGGTTCAACAAGTGAAGTCTAAGGCTTTCACAAATGGGTCAAACAAATCTAATGCGATTGGTATTAACGGGTTGATTGCTCAATAGGCTTAGGTATCAACAATCATCAACATCAAAGATGGACAATAATATACTTCATTACACTAGAACATACAACCCTAGGTTTGTGTTAAAGCAAGGAATCATGTTCATGACACTAGAAATTGGCACAAGATCAATTAACTAAAATGACTTCAACATAAGATTAATCACAATTCAACACAATTGTTCAAATACTCAATCAACACAATTAGGAGTTTAAGAAATACCCAAATGTTAGAACCCTGGAACTTCAAATGTCTACACCCAAGTGTGATACAAAAGGAATTAGCCACTCATGGCCATGGAGCTTGAATCTTCAATGTTTGGTCTTGAATCTTCAAGAGGATGATGTGAAAATGATTAATGGATGGATTAGGATGATTAGAGGTGATTGGTAATGATGAAAAATGCCTTTTTCTGGTCAAAGGAATTGATTTTTATTGATTCCCCTCGTAACCCCCGTCATAATTGTGCAATTAAGAGCTAAAATTTGAACTCATCAGAATTTGGCATAACCTACGCCAAAAATGGCGTAGGATACGCCATTGGTGTATCCTACGCCAAAATTGGCATAGGCTACGTGAGCCTCTTTTTGTCGTAGCCACTTTCTACTGCCCTACGCGACCAGTTGCACCCTTCTTATGACATTAGCGTAGGATATGCCAAAAATGGCGTAGGATACGCCAACAACAACATTTTTCTTGAATTTGGCTTTCCTAGCTTGTTTCGGCTCCCACGTCTCTTCCGGGCTGCTCCAAAACTCCTTATTTGCACTCCCAAGTTGTCAAAACCTGAAATAACAAAATAATATCAAAGCACTACCATTCGACAACATTTCATCTCTTAAAATTCACTTTAAAACATCTTAATGCACATTTCTTAACCAACCCATCACATCCCCACACTTATTTTTTGTTTGCCCTCAAGCAAATTACTTAGTTTCACCCGACCAATAAATCAAACAATTTCCAACCCTTTTTATCGATTCTCAGAAAACGGTCCATAGTCATACCCTAACTCACAAGACTTACTGCTCTCAGTAGATTTATATTCCAAGGGTTTAGATGCTACTCAATTTAATAAAACAAGAAATTGCCTAGCCAAATCCAACTAAGATCCGAGTTCACTTTTTTGCACACCCCTCACAATGGATCACTCCTCTCGGTTTCAAAGTCATAAATAGTCACTCATGACCGATATACATGCTTGTTTTAATTATATGTTTGACAGACAATCACGCTTCACACAAAAGTAGGCACACATCTAAAGGACTTATGGGTTTTGGGCTTAGGTAAAGGTGGAGATTTTTTAGGCTAACATGACTCAAACACAAACATAGACAAACCAATTGATTATTTCACATATAGGATCTTTTCGGTTTATAACAAATGGTTTAATTCAACTACAATCGTAATCAACTTGCAATATAATATCTAGGGTATAAATCATGTCGGGTTACTGGGTTGAATTCTTCTACTTAACCCGACCCATATACTTATTCGTGTCGTGTCATGCCGACCCACTTAAATTCGTGTCATGTTCGGGTCGACCCGTTTTTATATTCATTTACCTATATTAGTAATATGTGGCAACTTAGTAACAATTTAAACAACTAATTACTCTAATCCAAATGAAACCTGTATAATTTGTGTTTATTAATTGCTTTGTGTAGTTATATCTCTTTCTTAATTAAATAGGTTTTCTTATTTTATTGTGTCTTCTGCTCGTCCATTGTGTTATAAATATTTTCATTGTTTTTTTTAGCCTACACATGATTTAACTTTGTCCATTTTGTTTTTAGTATGTTTTTGGTTTACATTGTTCATTGTTTTTACGCAAATTGGTTATGTGTTTTTGGTGAACATTGTGTGTTAATCTACTGTCCATTGTGTTTTAATTTGTTGTTCATTGTGTTCTTAATATGTCTTCCACCGTGTTTTGTCATGTTGTTTATTGTATTGTATTCTCTATTGTTCGTTGCATATTTAGTTTGGGACTCATTGTAAACAATAATTGTAAAAAATAATTCGAATACTTTGTGTAATTGTATATTTGTAATGTTTATTTCGTTCTTTTAAATACTGTTATCTTTCTTCTGGTTGCTTGAGTTCGTATAATACACAAGGCTTAATTGTAAACAATAATTCGAATACTTTGTATAATTGTATATTTGTATTGTTTATTTCGTTCTTTTAAACACTGTTAACTTTCTTTTGGTTGCTTGAGTTCGTTAACAGAGATGGAAGTTTTTTATTTCCAATCGAGTTGTTTTTTTTGGAAGAAAATACTTTCATCATTACTTTGGTATAGTTGTATTAGCATGAGTACGGTTTTTTTATCGTTAATTTTCGCTCATAATATCATCATCACGTTCTATTTATCAACAATATTGTTAAGTAACTTTTATTGAAATGGTCAAATTAAGAACAAATTGCAAGGTTTGTCTGTCCTAGTAAACTTTCGGAGTATAAACTAGTTTAAAAATATTTGAATCAGAAATAGCTAACGTGGCTTGATGAGATGATTTGAAAGTAGTCCTGAATAATTTTATTTTTATAAATATTTACTATAGATCCTTGGTTAGTTTAGTGCCGGTCTGCCGGAGGTCATCCTCAAAAACCCTATGAACTTGTTAAATTTATTCGTGCATTATTCATATTTGCTACATTTGTTAATTTATTTCAGTGCCTTAAAATTTTTCTTTTTTCTTTTTTCTTTTTAAACCAATTTCATTAAGTAAAAAGCGAATTTACACTAGAATGATAGGTAGACGGGAAACAAGCTACATCGTCACCTTATTTTGAATATTTAAACCTAGCTTACTGAAAACGAACCCTGGTTCTTATGGATCGAGAAATTGCTTATAATCATGTTATTGACCGACTCATGTATATTTATTTTAATTGAAGTTCTCTTAAGATATTGCTTAACATGACATATTCAATGATATAATACGAAAAGAGTTGATGACGTCATTTTGTTGCATTCGTTGTATTCAATGACATAATACGAAAAGAGTCGATGACGTCATTTTGTTGTATTCGTTGTATTTGTATGCAGAAATTTTCCTATCTATTAGTTTTCAAATGGCATGAACACATAATGACAATGTTATTCTACTCCTAACTTAATTTAAATTAATTGTAACCTAAAAATTGAACTAAATATGGTCTTTCTCTAAAAGATAAGAGCCTCTGCCATCAATCTAAAGTTGGATTGCAAATCATTGTTAATTGTTTTGTTAAGATATCGTTCGACTTGAATACAATATGAAAAGAATTGATGACGTCGTTTTGTTAAAGTAATATGAAAACAGACATTTCTCAACCTTTGAAATCATTCTTTTTTTATGGATGTATGTTACTCTACTCCTGAATTACACCAAATTAATCATAATATATATTATGCTAGAAATTAAAGTATGGTATTTTTCCCAAGAGGCAAGAATTTGTACCACATAACCAAAGCTGGAGCTGCAAATCGTTATTATTTTTTGTTAAGATATCAGTCGACTTGGATAACTTTTATTTAATATTTATTAGATGGGTTGATTTGGATCTTTTTAGATCATACAATACCTATTGTTATTGACATCACGTAAGGGTAGTGATAAAAAAGACTTTGACTAATATAATCAAATTGCGATTATCTTCAATGACCAAAAACAATCTTTATATTTGTGACCGCTCTATCACAAAATTAGCGATTCATTTGTCAACAAGTTCAATGCAGTTGTAAGTTTTGCAACCGATTTGAACTTGATTGCAAAATATTAGGACTAAAATATTAAAACTATGAATCAATTCTAGTTATTCATCGTGCTTGAAGCTTAGACTAAACGGTGTGCCATGCGGGGAGGGAATCCGGGGTGTGATGTGGCGTCCGGGGAACACCGCCCCCCCCCCCCCCCCGGTAAAATTTTCGGGGAAATAGTGGAAAAGGCACCGATCTCACCGGGTGTTTTGATTGGCTTAATTTTTTACTTTTTAATTTTAATCAAACTTTATATAATAAAAAAATGAAGGGGGATTGGGGGAATACCATTTCCAAACTTTGGGGGAGAAAATGGGGGAAATGATGTGGCGCTGATGTGGCACTTGGGGGAGTTGGGGGAAAGGGGGAGCACACCATATAGCCTTATAACTGAATTGAAATATGGAAGTATTATGTGCATGTTATTTTTTAATTATGTAAGATCGTATGTTCTTTACATATCTAGTTATCCTCCTTGCGATTATGACATGTAACAATAGGAAGAGAAGAAAGGGAATGGTGGGGACGTATCATCTTCATCTTAGGAGGATATAACTGTATATTTAAACGGGTCTTAGATGTTTTATGCCAATCCTCAATCTATTTCCCACAATAAGTTAAACATGGTATGCTTATAATAAACGGGTTAAGGGGCCCACATCTGTCTAGACACGTTTTTAATCATGTTATTAATGTATCAACCCGTTTATAATCCGAACGACATTTACTTTTAAGACTAACCCGATTAGCTTAGACTCAGGGCCGGTGATGAGTGTGGGCGAGGAGGGCGACGGCCCCAGGCCCGACATCCCCGAGGGCCCGGATTTTTATTTTTTAAATATTTTATATATATGGATCCGTTATGACGAATGGGAATGAAGGTTTTGATTTTAATGGTAAGGAATGTGGTGTATTTGAAATTAAGGTTGAAGTTTATTAGAAGGAAGGTGTAGGCCTGGATTTGCAGGTATGGATGTGTAAGAGAATAGAGAAAGGTGATGTTAATATAAAATGTTTTTAATTAGTCTACGTGGGATTTTATAAGTCCAATTAATTGACACAGAGAAACTCAAAGTTTCTAGTTTAATTTAGTTAGATTGTGGGCCTTGATTCTAATAATTTACAACTTTAGAACTAAGATTAAAAATCAACCTAAGATGATAATTTGGGCCATGAGTATTTAACTAATAATGTTGTAGTTCTTTTTTCACTCGGTATATATATATTAAAAGAAATCTATATATTTTATTAAACAATTAAACTTATTAACATTTTTTTTTTAATTTCATTAAATAATAAAACTTATTTTAAATTAGGCCCATTAATTTTATACATATAAACACATACTAGTAAAGTTTGACCACATTTAAAATTGCCTAATAGGGCCTGTTACCTTGAACTCGCCTCAGGCCCAGATTTTTTAAAGGATTGTCAGAGACGGGCCTGACTGCTTAGTGACGGATAATGTAATGGTAATGAGTCATACCGTAATTTCCATCCTAATATTTATGAAGAAATAAGAGGATATAGACCACTACTGATGATATTGGTCTTTTCTTATCCGTACACTAATATTATTCCCGTGACCAAAATAAAAAATTAAAATATTCAATTGGACTTTCAACCTTATTCGTTTCATACCAAGTTACTTGTTGACTGTGCACAAATGGACGAGTATTCACATGAGTTGATTACTACTTGCGGATGTAACAATTAAATGACAACGTCATAATCACTCTCATCTCATAATATTATAGGGTTTGAAAAGTTGAAGTTGTGCCCGAGCTCAACTAAGTTTGAGATTGGCTTTTGAATAATTTTTGAAGTTCGAGCTTCTCTTTTATTATGGTTTACTGGATTTTAATAATCTCAACTTTGATATACTAGCCAACAACAGTTCAACTTTTAACCTATTTTCACTCAGTAGTCTAATACTAACCAAAACTTAACTCATTTAGTTTTTGTTGAAGTGAACTGCCACATAAGCAGTCTACGCCAACAAAACTTTGCCACATAAAATTCACATCCTCAAAAGTTCTTTTTGCTACAAAAGCATTTCATGTCAGTAAAACTTTGAATTTTTTATCACATAAGTAGTCCACATCAAGAAAAACTTATTGGGTTAACACTTAGTATAAGGCTGCTAAGTGAAAATAAGTAAATTAAAACATGAGACTGTTACCAAACATTTCTTTAATTAGGATTGTTGTTCACCAATATTTCAAAGTATGGATTAATGAAGTCTAATAAACCTTTTATTATTTAAATTAATTAATTTTGTATACATTTATATTTATTATATATAAATATATTTTTGTTATATATAAAATATATATTATTTAGTTCTTTTTGAAGTAAGCTTACATATAACAAAAAGTAGTGTTGTAGTTTATCCACGCTTTGCTAAGAGGGGCGTCTGTTTTACTGAGAGTTTAGTGGATATATGAGATACTATTAGGTACCTGTTGTTTGTACAAACTAATGTAAATTAACTTCTTTTAGGTCATACTTACTCGTGCGTTTGCCACGAGACGCAGTTTACACACGTAATAGTATAAAATGCTTTATTGCTAAAATAATTCAATTTTCAATAGATTTTATACTGTTACGTTGGGAAAATTACAAAAACAAATACGCTATTAGTATCGGTATTAAGACAACACTAGTTCGGTTCTACACGATAATGAAAAATATCAGCATACCGGTACCAAATTGATACTTAATAAATGCTCACTTCGGTACCACATACTCATTTCTAAAAACGAATATCGTTTCGGTATGACTACCCGGTACCAAATGTTTATCCAAAAAAAAAAGTAACCGATACCAAATAAAAAGGCATAAATAAAAGAAAAAAATGTTTTTAACAATGGTGCACGTTGGCGAAACATAGACGAAACATAGACGACTCATCACTTATGTTAGCAAAAGATGATGACGCATGTTAGAGAAGGGATACTATTGAAGTGTCACTTCTTTAATATTATATACATATATATATATATATATGTATATATATAAAGATTCGGTACAAAGGACAAAATCCTAAGAAATATGAGAAAGATTAAGAATAAAATATATGTATCATGTATGCGTTATTTTTTGGACTTAGTCATGATATTTTCGAGTGTTTTGGCTAAAAATCACGAAATATAACAATTAAAATCACAAAGAAATGTATTCTAGGTTTTAAAAATTATAACATCATGGTTATAATACACTGCATTGTGTTTTTTAATTGTTGTGTTTAGTGTTTTTCTAGGCAAAACAACTTAAAATGTTATGCATACGTCCAAAACGTGATGCATACATGTCAATTATTTATTTTTCTTTCCCTTGATTAGTTAGCTATATAATTTCATAAATTACAACATTAACACTAAATATAATCTAAAAGTACATAATTACATACTAAAATTCTATCAAAAAGTAATCAATAATTAAACAATAATCCAAAAGATAATTTTTTAAAAGTTATTCCTTAATAAAAAAAAGTAGCCTAAAAATAACCAAAAAACTAACCTATGCAGGTACCGGTATAGCGGTTTAAACCCGTATCCGGATTTTACTGACGGTATAAAATCGATACCGTTTCCCATATTTACCGGAATGTTTCGTACCGGTATTCCTTCCGAATAAAGTAATACCGGTATAACCAGCCGGTATTTACCGGTTTTTAAAATATTGGCAAATAGTATATCAAATGTCATTTTTTCAAAAACGTTTCTTAACGGCCGTGTGTAACCAAATACATTATGTTTATTCGCATGTATAATATACCTGTTTATCAACCCGTGCCATACACGAGTTTTTTATAGATTTAACTTTTTTTATTGCTTAATATATTAAATTATATTTGTTTAGCATGTGTAATACACAGGATTCAAACCTAGCATATAATAAATCAAGTAAAAATTGTATAATTAATAGGCTTAGGCTTGTGAGTCAAGCTGAATAACTAGTGAAGCTTGAGATTGGCTCGCTTACCAAACAAGCTTATTCTTATGCTCAAGCTCGTTTAAGATTTACTTGACTTGAGCTTTTACCAAACCAATCTTGAATAGCTCATGAGCGGCTTTAATGGTTTCTACCCCTAAATTGTAATATCAATATTTACGTCATCATCATGGTCAATCATATAGTGTGTGTGTGTAAACGGTCCATAACAATGATCACGAGCAAGTTTACCTTTCAACTCCAAAAAGTGTGTGCATGCCACATTTGAATTTCCATTTTTGCAAGAATTAAGGCAACTATATATACGCATATAAACACACAAGCATGCATATGTTCAAAAGTACTCCATATCAGCAGAAGCAAGTGCAGTTATTGTATTAGATATTATGTCGATTTCAATTGAATCTTTGGCAATGGCGGGTGTAGACTACAACGATTGGGGTATGGATTTCGAGGAATGGGAGCGTATGGAGACAGGCCCACCTCCGCCCCATCTATATGCTGATGAATACGAAGAACACGAAGATGAACATGATGAAGAAGATATTATGATGGCAACAAACACCACAGATGAGTTGTGTGGATGTACAGAATCCAAAAACCAATTGACATATGTTTTTGATGATCATTTACTGATGCAATCATCAAAGACTTATACAAAGATTGTGCAACTCGGTCATGGTATCAAGCGATTAAGGATGTTGGTGAGAGCGATGATGGTGATTAGATTTCTAAGGAGGCAACAAATTATTTGAATCTTCTGTAATTTTGAGTAGGATGTACTTAATTACATGTAGTGCAATTTTAATTATTTCATTTTTAGTTCTTGTATATCTACTTGTAATTAAATTGTCTTAGGTTTATTGTAAAATTGTTTGGTTTCAATTAATAACAATAAAATTTATTACTCGATTTACAATTAAATCGTTCTGGTATATTGTAATGCTTGCAAATTATTACGAAATTCTAGAAACATAGAGAACTATGAGAAGAGCATAACTAACTTGTACTAGGTGCTTGTGTATTAAGAGGAAGATAGAAAGTGCAATTGTTTATGTAGGCTTAAAGTTAAAAACTGAATGTATTAAATTAACGTCCCTTTGATTAAAAGTGATGGATAACAAAACATGTTTGCTCACTTTTGTACTCGTAAACTAAACGAATTTGACCCGTTTAATTTTGACGTGTTGTATTTGAAAATTTTACTAATAAAGGGGTGTGTTTGTTTCTTTATGACGTCCATTTCATTATGTGTCCTCGTGTTACTGTATATTGTTGGTGTGTTATATGTTGGCCCAACTATAGCACTCTTGATTTCACCGTTAAATTAGTGTGATTAATTTGTTATCGGGGTATATGGTCCACAAAGTGACGATGAATTGTCGGAGTCATGCAAGGGCCCGGTTGTCGGTTATTGGAATCTGGCAAAGTAGTTGTAACAACAATACGCGCGATACTTACATGTATTTCAATTTAATATATGACTATAACTTAGTTTTGACGTAAATTCGATGTGTTTTTAGTAAAGTTTTTTTGTTATGTACTATGTGATGGTGTCCAACTATATGGTGCTGGATTGGGGCTTACACCAACCCTAGTATTTGATCCCCAATAACATAGAAGATGAAGAACACGATAAGTTATCAAGATTTAGATAAAACATATACAAAGCTCAATTCATAGATCTTGAATAAACAAATGATCTAGCCAACTTATTTAACTAAACCAGACTCAAGCATATAGGAATAGGACTCAACTAATTTAATTTGCCAAAAAAATAAACCCGTACATGAAAAAACAAACAATTATTTGAAGTATTGAAATAAACTTTCACTTTCACCTTTTCAACTTCTTCTATCTTCGTTTTATAATTAAATTCCAACATTCAATCTATTATCACTTATCAAATTTCTCTCTTTTAATCATATTACAAATATTTAGTATTAAAATTAAACCCATATGACTGAAGTATGAAATACAACACCTAAAAATGGCAAAATAATAGTCTAAACATAATTGCTTCATAAAAATATGCTTTAGAATTTTTTTAAGTCTAAGTATACAAAAAAAAAAAAAAAAAAAAGCTTCAACGGTTCGTGTTTGTGTAACCCGCGAATTGTGTCATGTTTAAAACAGGTTTTATGCGTGTGACAAGATTTCTTGTTCAACCCGTAAACCTTCGAACACTACGTGTTCAGTAACCCTAACTATACTACAAGACAAAACTATCCAAATGTATATATTGAGCAATAAAATAAGGCACCTCTTATTTGCACATGTTTAAAACTTATTTGCACCAGTCTACTCTACTGCTCGTAGAGAACTCTGTCAGATGTGGTCCATGATTGCCAATCATTGATAACCATTTAATGACACCTCTACTACTCGTAGAGGCCTCTACGAGTAGTAGAGTTTCACTTGAATTGTTTTCCCTTCATTTTGGATGACATGAACATAAAAAAACTGAACAAATATTACAAAAATATTTTTTATTATTATTATTTTAAATTATTACTATTATTTTAAATTATTACTATTATTTAAAAAATAACAATGTGTGTTCTTCTGCAACTCGTTGCACATTTAGTTTTTAATTTTTTATGTGTAAGCGGTTTTTTGTTTCAGTTGTCTTCTCAATAAGCGTGTAAGCGTATAACAAACATTTATATAAATAAACAGACAAATATAAGCAAACATTTCCCTATTTATACACGAACAAAGAGAGAGAGAGAGAGGGACAGAGAGAGAGAGACATACCTGGTGGTGTGAGTCGAAGGTGGTGGTGGCCTGTGTCTTCTAACAGGCTCTTCCTGTTTTATATAATAATAATAGTAATAATAATAATAATAATAGCAGCTATGTTACTAACCTTTTTTTCATCATCATCATCATCATCATCTTGTTTTATTCCTTTTCCTTTCGGGCGCCTGCGAATGGTATTTTCGCCGGAGAAATTCCGGAACCGTCGGAGAAAAAAAATTGAAATTTTGAGGTCTGGACTGAAAATCGTGCATGGTTGATGGTTTAAAGTGCTGAAAGAAAACTCTACCAGTCGTAGAGGTCTCTACTGATCGTAGAGTATGCATATAAATGCTCACAACAACCAGACCTCTGCAGCTCGTAGAGGTCTCTACTGACCGCAGAGAGGTGATTTCACTGAAATGTCAGTGTGATAATAAAAGGGTAGAGCCATAGACCATTCACTCATGCTATTTTGTTGGTCTTTGTTTCCGTACGCAAATTACTTAATTATTATTATTATTCCCGTGACCAAAATCGAAAAATCAATTGGAAACATTAGACTTTCAGCCTCATTCATTTCATACCAAGTTACATGTTATTGACTGTACGTGCACGTATATTGTGCATTCACATTAGTTAACGTCATTAACTCCTTCGTATTCTATCAATATTTACGTCATAAAGTTACATTCAAGCAGTCTCTTCGATTAAACTATATATATAAAACTTTAATAAATATACATGTGTCAGTGGTCAATAAGATGATCACGAACAAGTTTGCTTATGAAATTTCTCTCTTTTGATCAATGATCATATTACAAATATTTAGTATTAAAATTAAACCCATATGAATGATGTATGAAAATACAACACCTAAAAAATTAGCCAAAATAATAGTCTAAACATATATGAGATAGAGTTGAAAACAAAGAAAATAATTTAAAAAATTATAAAATAAACTGTAATAAAGGATAAAAATAAAACAATATATGAGACAGTTCAGAGCCTAGCCGGAGACGGCTCAAGCCTAGCCGAAGACGGCTTGAGCTCGGCAGTCGGTGAGACAGTGAGACGTCTCAAGGGCCCACGGGAGACGACTCGGCGGCACTGACACGTCTCGGGAGACGCCTGACAGTCCTCGTGATCGGAGACGTCACGTGTTGGTTTTCTATTGGTTGTAAACTAAAGGCTCTCTGGAGACGGTTCAGTCTCGTTGGGAGCCGTGACCCGTCTCTCCAAAGAAACGGGAGGGGGCCATTTTGCTAAATCACACGGTCAAAGTGCCATTTTGGTATTTTCCCATTAACTCATGCTATTTTGTTGGTCTTTGTTTCCGTACACAAATTATTATTTCATACCAAGTTGCATGTAACTTAGTGTGCACGTATATTGTGCATTCACATTATGGTTAACGTCATAAACTCATTCGTAGTCTATCAATATTTACGTCATAAAGTTACATTCAAGCAGTTTCTTCGATTAAAGAATATAAAAATTTAATAAATATACATGTGTCAATGGTCAACAAGATGATCACGAGCAAGTTTGCCTTTCAACTGCAAAAAGTGTACGTGTGCATGCCACAATTGAAATTTCCATATTATTTTTGCATGAAGCCAACCATATATAAATGCATACAAATACACAAGCATGCATATGTTCAAAATTAACTCCATGTTACAACAAAAACAAAGTACAGTCTTTGTATTAGATATTATGTCGATTTCAATTGAGGCTTTGGCAATGACAGGTGTAGACTACAACGATTGGGGTATGGATTTCGAGGATTGGGAGCGTACGGAGATGGGCCCACCTCCTCCCCATTTATATGCTGATGATTATGATGAACATGAACATAAACATGATCAAAGAGATGAGGGAGACGAGGAAGTCAGTATGATGATGGCAACAAACACTATAGATGAATTGTGTAGATATACACAACCAAAAAACCAATTCACACATGTCTTTGATGTAAATAATAAAGAGGGTGGTGATGATTTTGAGATGCGATCACCGAAAACTTTATTAAAGGTTATGAATCGCGGTCGGGGTATCAAGCGATTAAAGATGTTGGTGGTCGTGATAATGGTGATTAGATTTCTAAGGAGGCAAATTCTTTGAATCGTTTGTAGTTTTGAGTAGGATGTTCATATATAGTGTAATTCTGTTTCATTTTCATTCTCTATTTACTTGTAATTAAATCGTATTAAGTATATTGTAATTTGTAAATTAAAGTGTTTAATTGGTAGTGATTCGAATCCTGCACACCACGAAAAAAATTCCCTGTAACGGTTTGAGATAACTTCAAAGTGGACACCGGTGCGTGGGTAGTGATTTGAACTCGGGTTGAGGGGTTGTCTGTCGATTAGTTTCACCGCTGAAGTACACCTTCCAAAAAAAATTGGTTTCAATGAATAAAAATGATCACTCAAATACTTGTAATTATATCATGTTTAGTATAGCATAATGCTGACAAATGTATCAATAAACATATGCATTATAGTGTTGTTTCTAGGAATATTGAAACTTTCGCCCAAACTTTCGTAGTTACATAACTAATAGCATTTACGAAAATCATGTAAATGATTTGTGTAATCATGTCCGCCTTTTACGTGTAGTTATCGTCGATAGGTCTATATATTGTACACCTTGTTATTGTATATAATGGAGCGATTGAGTTTTACATGGTATCAGCCTAACTGACGGTCTTACTTTCTCTCCTCCTTCCTATTTCTTCTTCTTCCCTACCAAAACCCTACCTCGTTTATTCCCTGCCATCACGTTGTTTCAATTTCAGCCGATCAATAATATTCTATTCCTCTTCACAATAGTGACCATCTGCCCAATCAATCATTATTCACAGCCAACCACAATATCTTATTCTTTATAATCGACATATATTTTTTAATCTTCAACCAGCCTCCATTCACAAGAAGACAACCCAGACCATATATTATTCTCCTTCACAATCGGTTTTCCTTTTCGCTGTGTTCCCGAGTTTACTTAAGAAAGAAAAAGAAAAGAAGGGAAGGAAATTCCTTCCCTTTCTTTTCTTTTCTTACCCTTATTTTTTTCTTATATTTCCTCCTAATTTGGAAGGATCAAATATAGCTTAGTTTTCCTCTCTTTTTTCCTTTCCTTTCCTTCCATAAAAAAACTCTACAACAACACATTTCATCTTTCCTTCCATTTCTCTCCTTTAATAAAAACTCGGGAACACACCCTCTTTTTTCCTTTCCTTCAATTTCCTTTCTTTTCTTCTTCTAAGTTAACTCGGGAACACAATGTTTATTTCCATGCGACAATTGTCCTCATTGACAATTGTTGTCAGACGTCACCTTATTATTCTTTATATTATCCACACCCACAAATTGTACTCAACCAATCTTATTCACACCTACCACCGCAAATATTATTCACAGCCGACACATATATATTCAGTCGATTATCATGGCAAAATCAATTCCTTCTACCATCACAACCCCACTCCATTCTCTCCTTCACTTCATCCCTCTCAAACTAAACTCTACAAACTATCTTGCGTGGAGCCAACAGGTCTCTCTTGTTCTTTCTCTTCAGAACCAGATTGGACATGTTGACGGCACCATTCCCATTCCACCCGAAACCCTTCTTGAAGCCGAAAAAACCTGTTCCCAACCCTGCTCGAACTGAATGGTTAACCAAAGATCAGTTGGCTTGCCTCCTTATTCAATCCTCTTTATCTGAGGAAGCCATGTTTGAAATCATTAGCATCTCTAATGCCCGTCAGATTTGGCTTGCCTTTGAAACTGCTTACAGCCACCGTTCCATTGACTGTATGCACATACTGCGTGACAACCTGCGCATGTTACAAAAAGGTTCATCCTCTGTTGCTGAGTTTGGTCGAAAATTTAAATCTCTATGTGATCAGCTTGCTGCTATAGGTCCCAGTCGATGAAACTAACAAATATGTGGTCTTGGAACCACCTTTGAGCATTTTTCCACAACACACCATGCCCTAGGCACTTCATCTTTTCGTGAATTACTTGGAAAAACCAGGAAACCTTTATGACGTCTCTTCATGGCCAGAATACTCCTTAGGCCGCGTTTGTTGCTCAACAATCTCGTTCTGGTAATACATCTCATTCCACTTTAGGATCTTCTTATTCTAATTGAGGTTGTGGCCGTGGTCGCAATCCTGGTCGCGGTCGTGGCAAGTGACCCCCTCATTGTCAATTATGCAGGAAAGATTGTCAGTATGCGAATACGTGTCCCAATCTGACTTCTTTTGCTAAACAAGCTGCTCCTCTTGATGCCAACTTGGCTCAAGCTTTCCATGCTCAATGTCATGTCACTGATGACTAGTCAGACTGGACCGGTGATACAGGTGCGTCGACCCATATGACTCCTTCTAAACATTATCTTCATAACACTTATGACTCTTCTGGAAACGACTTTGTTCGTTTCGGGAATAGTCAAACTTTACCTGTCACCAATATTGGCACAACATCTCTTGCTCCCAATCTTCCTTTAAAAATGTCTTTTTTTGTTCCTCATCGTACAAAACATCTTCTTTCTATGAGTAAACTTACAAATGATTCTCATGTTGATGTTCTTTTTTTCAAATAATTGTTTTCACATTCAGGATTGAAAGACCAAGGAAATCTTGGCAAGAGAGACGTGTGAAAATGGTCTTTACATTCTTCGTGAAGGAAATCATGCTTTCGTGGCCTCCTACTCCACTCCTCATCTCAAGGCCTATTTTGAACGATGGCGTGGTCGCCTTATACATGTGTCTTTTGATATTATTTTTAGATTGCATAAACTTGGTTCTTTATTTGTTACGTCTTTGTTACCAAAACCTAGTATTTGTTCTCCTTTTCAAATGTCTAAGTCACATTGTTTACCTTTTGATTTGAATAATAAACGTTCTGTGCATGCTTTGGATTTAATGCATTGTGATCTTTAGGGTCCTGCACCTATAACATCATCCAATGGCTATCGATTTTATGCAATCTTTATTGATGATCACTCTCGTTTTACATGGTTCTATCAACTAAAACAAAAATCTGACTTTTATGAAGCTTTATTGGTTTGCACACTGTTTTTTCAAAATCAGTTATTAAGCAAAATTAAAATTTTCCAAAGTGATGGTGGCACTGAATTTACCAACCATAGAGTTCAAAAATACTTTTCTAAACAAGGCATTCATCATCGCCTCTCTTGTCCACATACTCCTGAGCAAAATGGACGTGTTGAGCTTAAACACAGACATATTACTAAAACTGGTTTGGCCATGCTTTTCAATACCGATACTCCCGCCACACTATGGTCGGACGCCTTTGCTTCTGCCACATTTATTGTCAATCGCCTACCCACTTCTTTGCTTGATTTTAAATCTCCATATGAGATTTTATATGGCCAACCTCCAACATATTCCACTTTTCGTATCTTTGAATGTCGTGTGTTCCCTTACCTAAGGGATTATGCAAAACACATATTATCACCACGCAGCACAAGAATGTATTTTCATTGGTTATGACGCTAAATACATAGGTTATAAGGGTTTAGATCCAAAAATTCACCGCGTCTATGTTACACGGCATGCGCAATTTGATGAGGATTCGTATCCCTTTAGTGGTCATGTCAAACCAATTGATGAAGCTTCATTGGTTTTCTCAAACTTTGATGAAACCCTTCCATCTGTGCCTTTCTCCGATCCCCCACCAGTCTTCACGCCTACTTCATCTCAGTCCACCATCCAACTCCACTATGCTCCTTGCTCCTTATGCCTTCATGATCATCCTGCTTCCTCCATCACATCTTCCTATCCATTAGCCCAACCTTCCACTTCAACACACTCTGCCCAAACTCAAAAAAACCACACCACCTACCTTGGCCTAATTTCCATCACCATCACCACCGGCCCAACCCCAACATACCCCACCCCCACCCCCACCCACGGCCCAATCACAAAATTCCCCAAACCCGCCTTTTGAAACCCACGACCCAAAAAACACTACCCAGGGATCTCCCGTTGAGCCGATGCTATCTTATCTTATGAGAACTCGATCGAAAAATGGCATTTTCAAGCCTAAATACTATGCTAACTTGTCTTTATTTTCAGGTTCTTTACATCATGCTTTACTTGCAGCTCATGATCCCCATCTTTACAAGTCAGCAGCAAAACACTGAAAATGGGTCAAGGCTATGGAAGAGGAGCTTCAGGCACTAAAATAAAAAAAAACATGGGTTCTCGTTCCACGTCCTTCAGGTGCAAACGTTGTTGGATCCAAGTAGATTTTTAGGACAAAATACAAAGCAGATAGTTTAATAGATCGTTACACGGCTCGTTTAGTTGCTCAGGGTTTCACTCAAGTTCTAGGACTCGATTTTTCTCATACTTCCAGTCCTTTAGTCAAAGCTTCTACAGTTTGTGTTGTGTTGTCTCTTGCTACTATTTATGGATGGTCACTACGTCAACTTAATGTTCGGAATTCTTTTCTGAATGGAAATCTTACTGAAACAGTATATATGGAACAACCAACGGGGTTTACTGATGCTAGATTTCCTACACATGTTTGTCGTCTTCAGAAAGCTCTTTATGGTCTCAAACATGCACCTAGAGCTTGGTTTCAACGCCTCAGCACCTTCTTAACATTAAATGGTTTTCTTTGTAGTCAAGCAGGTCAATCACTTTTTATTTTTAAAATAGCAAAAGCCATTATTTATCTCCTTATGTATATTGACGATATCATCATCACCGGGATTGATTCTTCCCTTATTCATCGTTTGTTACTAGGTTGCACAACGAATTATCAGTTAAAGACTTGGTCCTGCTTGGTTATTTTTTGTGACTTGAGGTTTCTCACTTATTCATCGTTTGTTACTAGGCTGCACAAGGAATTCTCTGTTAGACTCCAAACCTGTAGCCACACCACTTGCTACCACTAATACTTTTCTTAGCAAGGGTGTCCCGTTTCATGATCCTACTCTTTACAGGTCTTTAGTTGGGGCCCTTCAGTATCTGACAATCACTAGACCAGATATCTCGTATGTCATAAATCAAGCAAGTCAACACCTAAAGGCTCCCACCACATCCCATTTTCAGCTGGTTAAAAGGATACTTCGGTATGTTAAAGGCATAATTGCATTTGGGTTAACTTTTTCAAAACCAACTTCCACAACTATTGTTAGTTACCCTGATGCAAACTGGGCTCGTTGTATTGAAACTAGACGTTCCACTTATGGCTACTCAATTTATCTAGGAGGAAACCTCGTCTCTTGGAGTGCAAAGAAACAACCTACTGTCTCTAGATCCAGCTGTGAATCTGAGTATCGTGCTATGGCTAATATAGCAGCATAAATTATTTGGCTAACACATCTCCTTCGTGAGTTACATGCTCTTCCTGCAGCTCGTCCTAGTCTACTCTGTGACAACAAAAGCTCCATTTTTCTCAGTCAAAATCCAGTTTCTCATAAACGTGCTAAGCACATTAACATTGATTATCACTTTCTCCGATAACTTGTCTCCTCTGGCCGCCTACACACGAAGTTTGTTCCATCTAATCTCCAGTTGCGGACATTTTCACCAAAAGTCTCTCACGCCCCCTCTTTGAGAAGTTTCGGGGCTTACTTCGTGTTAGTTGTAACAACCGGCAAAAATAAGGTAATTCCGTACTAATTAACTATACGCGATTAACGTAATTAAATGCAATTATGTGTTGATTATTTAATTGAGGCCTTAGAAAGATAGCAATTCCCAAATAATGCATAGGAATGTATATGTTTAATGACAAAACATGATAGGATCATGTGCAAGTAAATCTATCCGGTATGGACACTGGCGATTACCCGGTAAAAATTAAATAAGCGAAACGGATCCCGGACACCCGGGATATAAAATAAAGAGTAATGTCACAAAATATAATGAGTTTTGGAACTCCAAAGCCATACGTGAAAGCTGGTTATACAAATCTCCCGGTAACGAATAAAGTGCGTGTACCGCGCCCGATACGCGCATAACTTATAATTTCACCCGCAAAAGCCTAAATAATTTATCAACGCTTAAACCGGACTATGTTTAAAGGTTATTAAAGGTATTTTTAATATCCGGATGACACGCAATAAAAACCCGAAAAATACCCGGACGGTACCCGAACGAGAGGGAATTAAACATAGCAATAATGGGTATTAATTAGCAAAGTGGACCCCACCCAAACACCCCCAAGGGGCCGGCCTAGGGCCTTCCCAAATGATTAATATCTTTTTTTTAATTAATTAACCCACTAAGATATTAGTAATCATGAGGATTTGCATGCATGGGTTGCTATTGGATAAAACTTGACTAATCCTCTCCTTTCTCTCTCCCTAAACTCACGGCAAACACCCTCTAAATAACATCTCCAAAGATTTTCATTATCTCACATAATCCTTCCAAGATATTACACAATCTAGATAGGATACAAGTGATCTTTGAGAGATATGGAAGAGATGATATAAGGATACATACATAGCATACTTGAACCAACAAAGAAAAACTTCTTCTTCTTCTTCCCCTTTGTCCGTAACATATACCCCCACCATATACATTTTCTTTCAAATTTTACACTTCCAAATCACCTCTAAATCTTCATCTTTCAAAACCCCATTGTGTGTTTCAAGAGCTTGGAGCTTAACCCTTTGGAAGAACACACTAAACCCCATTCAATCCAAGGTTTTTGTCTTCCCTAGCCTTGAGCTAGTAGTAAGTTTTTAACCTTGCTTTGATTATTAATGTTCATGTATTGTGTTCTTATGAGCAAGTTGTACATTAATGGGTAAAATGTGGTTTTGAAACATAAAGTTTTAATATATTTTACAAGAGTAAAATGGAAGAATAATAATATGGATAGATCATGAATTTAATACTAGTAATGTAGTATTTCAAGTAAATATAAAAATATGTACATACACTTAAGATGGATGATGATTTGGGCATGATTTATGAAAGCAACTTGAATGTGTTAAAAGATGGTTTTAATCATCATAAAAAGACTATCTAAAATATAAAATAAGATGGAATATGTTAGAAAAGCATAGATGAAAAAGTTACAAAATTAAAGTCTACTCTCTTGGATGAGTGAAATTTGAGTATGTTGGATAAAAACATGAAACACCCATGAAAATAGCATCAATGAAGGATTCTAAGACTATTAAGATTGGAATAATGTGAAAATAACCAAACATGAAAAAGATGGTTCTTTAAAGTCCACTAGTTGGAGGAAAAATGCTAACTTTGAAAGTTAGGATGGAAAATGCAACAAGTATAAGTTAAGGGACTAATATTGTAAATTTGAAAGTTGAGGAACTAACATAAGTATTTTAGAAACTTTGGTCCAAAAATGTATTAACGGAAAGTTTGGTGTCAAAAACGTAAATAATGATTTTTCCAAGTATAGTTTTGGTAAACACTAGTAACCTACTTGTGTATTTATTGAAAAGTGTATTTTTATAAAAATAGAAGTTTATAAAAATAAGGAATTAAATTAACATAAGGATTTTATAAAAGGAAAGATTTTTATAAACATATTGGACGAAAGTAGAAACTTGAGAAAACTTATACAAAAATGGATACTTTTATATAAATGGGAATATAAAAGTATCGGAAATATTTTTGGATAAAATAAGTTAACAAGTTGAATAAAAAATACAAAAGTATATTTCTTCAAGTAATATGTGTTTGGAATTGGAAGTATAAGTAATATTTCCATAGAGCGCATAATGGAAGAAAACGTGGAAAAAGTTAACTATCGGACTTAGTTACATAAACTAACAATAATGGGTAAACGGACAAACAAGAGGAAAATGCCATTGCGGCAAAATGAAAAATATATATATTTTAAGAAGTAAAATATATATATGACATGGGTGAAAATTATATAACACTTTCCTAAGTGTTGGAGAAACTATTCGTGGGAGAAAACATAACGAAATGATTAAGACGTTAAACAAACGTATGGACTTAACAAGAAAAGTTACCCGTTTATATATATATATATATATATATATATATATATATATAGGATCCGGATATTTTGAGAACCAATGTGAGTTGTGAGAACCATAGGAACTCACTTTATAACCACATACTTTTTTTAATCAAAAATGAATATGTGGTCCACAATTAATCAACAATAAAATAATGAATAAAATATTAATATACTTACACGAGGATAAAAATCCCTTACACCGGTGTATTTTGGCGTAAATTAATGTATTTTTTTAAAAACATTTTTACAGCGGGGTTTACGTGTTTTACACGAGTGTAAAAAAAAAGAAATTTTTTTTCGCATTTTACGTCGAGTTCCTACGAGTTCTCACAACTCGTTGAGTTCTCAAAGTATCCTAACCCTATATATATATATGCTCGTCTCGGCGAAATTCTAGCATATCTATTTAATGGGAAAGTAGATGTGTGGGAAGGAAAACCGAGATGAGTAGACAAAATATATATATCAATGTGTACGCCGAGCCGACGAGATCCGAGTATATTTATCTGAATAGGAAAATAAATATACGGCATGGTGAGTCGAGTCGGGCGTTAAGAATATACCGCCGAACGACGAGACCTTAGCATGTTTATTTAAATGGGAAAATAAATATGCGGCAAAGTGAGTCGGGTCGGGTACTAAGGATACATAATATCGAACGATACGATCCTAAGTATAATTATTTAAATGGGAAAATAATTATACGTTAGGTAGAGTCGTGTCGAGAATAATAGTAGACAAGTTACAAAGAGTATTAACGAGAATAATACATAACTCGTAAGAAAAGGGTAATTCATCGCCAACGAACCTAGGATACGCGTCTAATTAAACGGGAATTGGGAAAACACGTGGTCGGGAGTTGGGTGTACAACTTGCCAAGACACATGCACTATAGGTGTAGTGACTTATACGCCTAGGACGTTTGTAGGTGCGAGACCACAAAATTTGCTACCTTCCTTTTGAGCCAAACACAGTTTCAGGTGAGTCTCACGGACCCATTTTAAACTATTTTATGTTTTTCGGGGGAAAGATATGTTAGGGAAATGTTTGACGGGTTGAATACTTGAGTTGTGATCGCCACTCGGGGTTGAGACCTCTCTACTATAATCATTAATTCAGGAAAGTGAAACCGAAGGAATATTTGGATAGTACTATTGGTGCCTGACAAGGCCCACCCCAAATCGATAGCGTCGATTATGCATCGGCGTATGCCTGGGGTGCACGTATTCTGAAATCAAGTCGTAGGAATACCGAGTAACGACTTGGAGCGGGGCATTATTATTATTTGTCTTGGTTTGATTATAGGCTCAAGTAGAATTGTAGAAACTTGCAACTCCTATAAATTGTCATAACATAGAAATTCCCAAGAGATAAAGTTTTGATAAACTAAAACCTGTGAACTCACCAATATTTATATATTGACGGATTTTTAAACATATCTTTCAGGTAATTGATAGATGATGGACAACATGGCAAGCTGGGTCAGGGGAATCTCTCAACGGGGCGTCGGGTGTTTGAAGGGGTTTCGTCTCTTTATCCCAAGGAATCAGGATATATTTGAGAAGCCTCCTTATTTGTATTAAAAACAATTTTCGTTTATGTGTGAACAATCAAACATGGTTTTCGACGTCTTAATAAATGACCCATTTCTTTAATTACTTGTGATTTGCGTTAATCTTGGCTTTATCCGCTTGAACCGTCGCGCCACGTGTTTCCGCCGTAGGCGTGGTGTGACATTAGTCCCCCACCTCTTCGATTGACGGGGGGTAATAGCATTACGTAAATCATGTAAATGATTTGCATAATCATGTCCGCCTTTTATGTGTAATTATTGTAATTTAATATTTAGTTTCCATGTATTCATCTATGATAGGTCTATATATTGTACACCTGGTATATAATGGAGCGATTGAGTTTTACAATAACCGTTTTATATTTCATCCTTTAAATTTTATATGGTTCTCCTAGTTCTATAGTTACATTGGGTTCCCTTTTTTTACGTCCGTTTAGTTAATATTGATAGATAACAAAAATGTTCCATAAGTAATTGTATCACAAGTTTAGATGGATAAGAAAAATATGTCAGAATATTAATTGTATCACAAGTGTTTCATGGTGAAAGAATAGTACTAGAAATCTAGAATGCAAAATAAGACATATGATATCCCATGTGATCACGAGTTTCACGAAGAAAACAATGTATTAATGTTCAATGTAACTAGAACAGTCACGAGTCGTGCTACTTTTTCCAATTTTTTAACCCGTAAAGGGTATGCCACACCTTTTAATTTTCCAATTCAACAAAATCATACGTATATATTGTGTATATAGTTGATTATAAAATAACGAAAATCTCGTAAAATATTATATATTATTAGTCAATTGTATTTAGAGATAGTTAAAAAGAAATTTGATATACTCATAAATTCATAATCCCTAACTATAACAATTTTATTAAAATAAATCATATGATATCTACTTGAAAAAACGTAGCTAACACTTTATCTAACACTCATCTCATTTATTATACAACATAGAAATATATCTTAATTTTTTTTTTAGGTTTTTTCAATTGCCGTTTGTTATATAGCACTATGGTACTTCAGTTAAAGACTTAAAGGTCAAAAAAACGCCCGATTTTATGGTGCATTTAAAAAAAAAAAAGATTGCGTGAAAAAATTTATGAACGTAAAAATAGGGGGTATGCATGTATGATGTATGTTGCATGTAGAATGAAAAATAAAAGTTAAAGATGACTTCTTACCATACATAGGCAAAATCAATTTTTATTTAATCATACTCCAATATATATTATACACTCGTCGCTACAACCACCACCTGAAAGACGAAGCACCGTCACAAACCTACAAACCACCACCATACCTGAATGTTGCAACCGAATACCTCAAACCTTAGAATTCCAACATCGTAGATATGGTGTTGTAGGTAAGGGCGAAAGGTTGTGGTGGTGTTGAGATTAAAATGGAGGGTAAAGACGAGCGGTGGTAGTGGTGTTGATGTTAAAAGGGAGGATTAAAGGTGGTGTTTAGGTTAGGGGGGTCAGATATGGTGGTGGTCAATTTCATGGTCGCTGGTTATATCGTTGGTGGAATGACCAAAATACCCTCATGTGCAAAGCACACATGAGGCAAGTTAACAGAAAACGTTAACTAGGTTATGAGTTAAGGACACCTTCCGTAAGAAAATTTTAATGTAAAAGACATCCGGTGTAATTTCTTTAGTTAAAGGACAACGCCAAAAACTTCGTTCAAATATAAAGAACGTAAAATGTAATTTTGTCTTTTCCTTTAAATAATACGTTTTTTATTTAATAATACGTATTGATCGGGTTGGGTTGGGCAGCATGTCGCGTCAAAACAGGTCATATAAAAAAGGTTATCTTGGTTTGAGTCAAAACGAGTTTAGGTCATATATTAGTTGAATCTAATATTTTAATTTTGAATTTCTTTTATTATTTTTCTTTTGGGTAAACGGCTAAAATCGTCTATTCACCCTTGACTTAACTGGCACTAACTGGATGGAGTTAGTGCCACGGACAATTTATACAAACAATTAAAATCAGGGTACGATTATGACTAAAAATCTCAAGTTTGTACGTAAGTGGCAACTTTCACCAAACCACAGGGACGATTTTAGCAGTTTACTCTTTTCTTTTAATAATACATTTGGTATTTAATAATACATATTTCTCAGGTCGGATCGGAAAACATGTCAAGTCAGAACAAGTTACATACAAAAGGTTATTCTTGTTCGAATCAAAATGGGTTCGGATAAAAAATAGTTTCATATTAGAACATGTCATGTAATTAATTTTTATCAGTTAGTTGAATGTTGTTTTTATACATTCAATTTTATTTTATTTTATTCAGTTAACTTTAATAATAAATTTGGTATTTAATAATACGTATTTAACAGTACGTACTGGTCGGATAAGGTCGAACACCATGTCGTGTCAAAACAAGCCACATAAAAGGTTATTTTTGTTCGAGTCAAAACGAGTTAGAATCAAAATAGTTTCGAGTCTGAACAAATCACATAATATTTAATATTTATAAGTTAGTTTATTTTGAATTAATTTTTTTATTCATTTCTCTTTTAATAATACGTTTCATATTTAGTAATAAGGTCACTTATATATGTTAATTAATCATGTTAATACCTAGTAAACCCCATAGCAATGTGATTGGCAAAATTTTTGAAGTAAAAAGTGTGCTGTTTAAATTTTCACGTGAGAATACACCCAAAGCTAAAGGGGAAACTAAAGTTACCAAGTGAATGGACTTTGACGAAGACTTATCAGTTTTTTTGTTTGTTTTATAATGTGCACCCTATGTTACTTTTTAAAAGTTATTGCATAGACCGTGTCATGATATTTATGATGTGCACCCTATACGTTACTTTTGAACTAGATTATAGTTATCAAGCTTTTTGCAATATCTTAACTTAAACTCAGACGAGTAGTTAGCTAAGTTCTTAACAATTATTACAATTAAGTCGTCCAGGCATGCCAAAGGCATTATAGCATAGCGGCATTTTGGTTGTGGGATAAGACTTAGGGAGTATAAGATCCTGGATCGAATCTCACAAGGGGGTTTTTCTCATAATTATGAGTTTCCTCCTGAATTGGTGGTAGAATATGATCATTGGTGACACGATGATACTTTAGTGATCTATGAGTGATTCCAATTAGCTGTTCAAAAGAAAAAAGTCGTCCACGCATATTATTACTATTTGCAAGACAAATTCGTGACAACGCTTTCGATTACAACATAACATTAGAAGTTATAAAACATGGAGTAATATATATCATCCATATGACCTTGAACTAATTAATCTTGTCCTTGTACAAAGACCACACCATCCAACTGCCAAAAATTGGCTAATTTGCTACACACACATGTGCAAACAATAGCATTTGATCACGAGTTTCACAATACTATATAAATGTGAACATGTTCTGGAACAAATATCTCAATGCTATGATCACGGAGCAATGTATAAAGTTTCTTTTTTCAACCGTGAAAAATGCAAATGCTAAGGAGTTCCAACTGTTAGTAACTTAGTATATATATAGACATACACGCGCATACTCATATTATTCATCAGCATAAAAGAATCTATGAACTTATAATATTAGTTATCATGTCAGTGTCGATTGAAGCTCTAGCAATGGCAGGGACTGACCACGTCAAATGGGGCATGGATTTTGAGGAATGGGAGCATATGGACATTGAGCCACCTCCACCGCACTTGTATGCTGAACAAATTGACGATTATGAGGAGCGTGAGTGTAAAGAAGACCAAGAAGTTGCTAAGGTGAAGACGATACCAAGTCTTTTTCAGCTTTTTGGACTATTGGTTGGCTTGTTGCTTGTTATGACTCGCGCAAAGTGACATTTCAACATGCGTATAGTAACTTGGAATTAACTGTAAGGCGAAAATATGCTACTTCTTCGTGTTAATTGGGCTAATGTCTTGGTGGAACAACAAATTGTTGTGTTTTAACTTCAAAGTTGTAAGAGTTTGTTAGAATTTAACAATGATCAAGCTTGTGTGGTTCTTGTGAAAAGATTGTTATGTTAATTTGATGTTAACATATGTTGTTTATATGACAAGACCAAGACTTCTTTGTCAATAGGTCACCACAAAGTGGGTCATGGTTTTCTTTTTTATTTTTTTTTATTAAGAAAAAATCTCATTATTTACAAAGTAAATTGACTAAATTCTTACAAATTTTGATGACTGAATGTTCAACAGACCCAGATTCCTTCCTCTTGTTCCACCAATGTTTACGTTATTATTTCATACAACCGTCAATAGGATTAATGTACCATACATTGTTACATCGAGGATGGCATAGTCGGATCATCACACCAACCGACCATATATGTATGATTCTCAAACCGTAGATATGACTTAGCGTGAGTCGTATGCTCGGTCTTACACCGTTTAGACCATATTGGTCTCGGTTTAATCAAATTTTATACATTGAGGTATGCCTTTGAGAACCCTGAATATAAACTCAAATGGAGCATCCCTTATGAACGAATCTCAACCATCTTCTCGAGAGGAGAAAATATTTGTACTTCGTAGAAGAGTATGGTGATATTAAACCTTGTGGGTTATTTAAAAAAAACATTATTAACTTTTTTTTTTTGAAGGGAGACTTTCATTAAAAACACACGCCAACTATCTCCAAGGCGGAGAAAGCAAGCGGAAAACCACAACAAAGTTACAAATTACATCATATCGAAAATTTAATCCACCTATCCCAATCGTCTACCCCATCTTTGAAACGATGTTTATACCAAAGAAAAGCCACACTCTTTATATCCGACATTATCTTCACGACGTTCGAGTCTACCTTGGAAAACACTTTCTCGTTTCTAGCTTTCCAAAGCATCCAACAAGTAATGATGATAATACCTTTGAGAATATCCTTTCTAGCAGCCGAAGCACCACTAACCTCATGAGCCGTCATCAAGTCTTGAACATGGAACGCGTAAATGCTTGGAATACGACACCAACTCGAAACACCACACCAGACTCCATTCGCTAGACCGCACCCCGTGAACAAATGCTCCGCTGACTCTTCCTCCAAGGCGCACCATTCGCATAACGGATTATTAACCACAATATTTCTTCTAAGTAACGCTTTCTTGGTAGGTAACCGATCTAAACCGAGGCGCCACATAAAAATATTACACTTAAGTGGCACCCACTTGCTCCACTTAAAACCACTACCATTCGAAATGCTATGCGATCCCCTGAGCCATTTCTTAACCACAGCAACCTCAAAGTCTTTTTGCGCACCATCAAACCAAATCCAATTATCCCCTCTGTTAACCAAGCTGGTCGAAGCCAACACATCTTCTAACATTCTTTTCTCATCAGTCTCCTCAATAGAAGCCGGAAGCCTTTTCCAATCCCATAAAATCGATTGAACACCACCACAATTCCTCATTCGCTCACAAACAAAAACTCGCTTGCTTTTCTCCAGTTCGAACAAACAAGGAAACCTACTCTTGAGCGGTTGGTCGCCAATCCATGTGTCAAACCAAAACCTTATATCTTTCCCGTCACCAAGCACCCCACGAATGACACGATCTAAGCCAACTCCATCAACTTTCAGCCTTTTACAAAACATCGCACAATTCTTCCACACACTAGAGTAGGCACTATTCGAAGGAATTAAGTTCCAACTTCGACTAGAACCGTGTATCGCAAGAACAACCCGTCTCCACAACAATTGATCTTCATGCAAAAACCGCCACAACCATTTAACCATAAGCGCACCATTACAAAGCTCGAGTTTAACAATACCCAAACCCCCCTCAGCGATAGGCTTCGTTACCGTCTCCCATGCGACCCAGCTGAGTTTCCTAATCTCCTCGGACCCACCCCAGAGAAACCTCCTCATCATCCCTTCTAATTCTTCAATAACTCCTTTTGGAGCCTTGAACAATGAAAAGTAGTATGTTGGGAGACTACTTAAAACCGACTTGATCAATGTAACCCTTCCCCCAATCGATAGTGTCGCTGCTTTCCACTTGGATAATCTCCTCCTAAACGTATTAACCACGGTTTCCCAATTGCCAATACGGTTCATATTGGCACCTACCTTTATGCCCAAGTAGGTAAAAGGTAAACCTCCACCCTTGCAGCCAAGCGAATTAGCAACCCTCTCCACCTCTTCATTGCCTACTCCAATACCATAGAGAACCGACTTGTGTATATTGATTCGCAACCCTGAGCACAAATAAAAGATCCTCAATATGCGCCTCATATTATCAAAGTTGAAAGTCGACCATTCTCCCATTAGCATAGCGTCATCAGCAAATAACAAATGAGACAGCATAGGACCACTATTAGGCATTCGAACTCCATCAAACGCTCCCATGTCAGTCGCTCTACTCATCAGGCAAGAAAAAGCCTCCATAAGAATAATGAAAAGGAAAGGTGAAATTGGGTCACCTTGCCTTATCCCTTTCTTACAACCAAATTCGTAAGTCGGAGACCCATTCACCAAAATAGCCGACCTAGCCGACTCCAATATCCCCCTGATCCATATGCGCCATTTAATCGGGAATTCCATTTGTTCCAAAATCGACAAAAGAAAGTCCCAATTAACATTGTCGTAGGCTTTATCAAAGTCTATTTTAAACAAAAACAACCTCTTATCCCTCTTCTTAGCCCATGAGATCAACTCATTAACCATCAACGGGCCGTCTAAAATATACCTTCCGGTTAAAAACGCCGTCTGGGTTTCTGAAACAACTTTACCCAAAACCGTCTTCAACCTATTCGCCAATACCTTAGATACCACCTTACTAATGATACCTATCAAATTAATAGGTCTAAAGTCGCTTAGCTCAACCGCATCACCCACCTTCGGAATCAAAGTGATAAACGAAGATCCAACACCCTTATTAAACCTCCCCACCTCGTAAAAATGGTTCATCAAAAGCATAAAATCTTCTTGTAAAAAATCCCAAAAGAATCTAACAAACCGGAAATTAAACCCGTCCGGACCTGGCGCTTTGTCTGCCCCACATTCAAACACCGCTTCTTTAACCTCCTGAGTAGAAAACCTCTTGACCAAAGAATCGGCATCCCTCGTCTCTAATCTTTTCACCCCATGACAATTCAACTTCGGCCTTTCCGCCATTTTTTCCTCGAATTTTGATCTAAAGAAACGCAAAACTTCTCTCTTTATGATCTCCGGTTTCGTTTCCCAAACCCCATTAACCTTCAACCCGGGAATAAAATTCGCCGCTTTCCTTTTGTTAATGCAAGCATGAAAAAACCTTGTGTTATCATCCCCATAAGACGCCCAATTATTTCTCGCTTTTTGTTTCAAATCTTTTTGTCTTAGCCATTCAATCTCTCGCAGACGATTCTTGGTTTCTTCATATGACCACACCTCTTCCTCTTCAAGTTGGCGCCCTTCCATTTCAGTTTCCAACAGAGCCAACTCCTTCTCTAAAATCGCCCTCTCACCTTTCTCCTTGAACGAGCTCTTTCTCTCCCACTCCCCAATCACACTTCGAAGCCTCCTGAACTTTAACATTAGACGAGTATCCGGATCACCCTCTACAACCAAACCAGCAAACGCATCTTTAATGGCTTCAACGCAATCTTTACGGTCTAACCAAGAGTTAAAAAAACGGAAAGGTTTGGGACCAAAGCTTCTACAACTCGTCGTTTTCAGCAAAATCGGGTTGTGATCGGACCATTTTTTCTCCAAAGCCACGTATTCAGCTAGAGGCCATGTCGAGAAGAACTCCCAAGAAACAAACACTCTATCTATTCTACTGAGTTTATCCCCCGCCATAAACGTAAATCTTCTCCCTTTCAACGCGTACTCGTGCAAATTAACCTCCTCAATAAAATTATTGAAATCCTGCGCTTCCGTTAAACTAAAATAGGAGTTTCGACGCTCCCCTTCATGTCTCACCGTATTGAAATCACCCGCAACAATTGCCATCCCCTCCCCCTCGGCCAACAAACTACCAATACTAGCCCAAAGCGCTCTCTTAGCAACTGCATTATGAGGAGCATAGACATTAAGCACCTTGAAAACCATCCCATCCCCCTTCAAAGAACCGGTCACCAGCAACACTTTGTCCCTCTTCTCAACTCCCACAACTGTCAATAGCTTAGAATCCCACAACGTTAATAAACCACCCGACCTTCCTGAAGACGGAACCCATTCATACGCAAAATCACCTCTACCCCAAAATCTAGACACATCAATCCCCTCCAACGATACCATTTGCGTCTCCTGCAACAAAACACAATGAATCTCATGCTTACCTCTAAGACTACGAACCCAATCGGCTTTAGCGGCATTCCCCAACCCACGAATGTTGAGCGACAACACATTCATTGAAAACCCACTTGAGAACGTTCATCTCTAATAGCTTCTTGAATCTTGGGAACAAACTTATCTAAATTAGTAGCGCCTAAAACTCCTCCCAAATCAACTGTGTTCCTGGCTTCTGTCACAACTTCTACCTCATCAACATCTCCGTTTGCTACTCCAGTAACTTCACACTCCCTACCTTCTTCCGAATTCACTACATTATTATCGATACCTCCCGACTCGGCATTCAAATCTGGCGTACAAAAACCATTACCCTGTTCCCTTTGATCTTCCACGGCTTCTACATGACTTGCAGCGGCACCCATAACTCCAATAAGTCTATCCAAATCGAAAATGTCGTTCTCATCCCGTTGTCTTTTTTTCGGCCTCTCTTGAGAATTACTCGCTTCCCCCCTATTTTTGAACAAAGATCGCCTTCGAAATTTCTTCCGAGTACCCCTCCCCGAGTCAACTCCCCCATTATCTTCTGTCTCATTCTCCACCGGTGAGTTTTCATCATTCACTACTTGATTAACCTCAACCTCATTACCCCTGATCTCCCCCATTTCTAAATCAACTTCTGGCATAACTACACAGTTAGACTCCGCGTTCCTACCAACCTCCTCCTCCTGTTCCATATCTTCATTGCAATCAGGCGTTTCTTCAACACAATCCGGTACCCACTCCCCAGTGTCCTCATCCACCCAAACTTTAAAGACACTCCCTCTCCATGAAATATCAACTTTATCCACAATCCTTTCTCTATTGTTACACAGAACACCGACAATCGAGTAGGACAAATTGTGATCATCATCATTAAACTTGGCTGGTTTGACAATCCTACCGTATCGTCTACCCACCAACTCAAAAACTTGCTCTATCGCTAGTTGAATCGGAACCCCATGAATTTGTAACCAAGCAAGTCTCTCATCCGCCACTTTTTGACTACCATTCCATTTATCCAACGTTTCAAACGCCTCCGACCAAGACTCCACATCCAAAACGAACCTATCAGTCTCCACCTCATCACCGAATATAACCAACACTGTCAAACCCGACACATACTTAATCGTTACCTTCCTCCATCCTTTCGACTTAAACCACCTATTCAAATCTGTCAAGAACTGAAAGCTTTTAACCTTGCCCACCGCAGCAGCGTTGTGCCATTGCGAGAACCCTATGACATTATCATCGACACTAATTACATCCACCTTATTCCTGTTCAACAAAGAATCCAAAAACGATCTTCCTGTACCGCCATGCAAACCCATGTTATTGTCCACAACATCATTCTTCTCCCTACAACTACCCCCAACTGTATGACATGCATGCATATTATCTTCCTTCTCCTTACCTTTAGACTTAACCTCCCTACCTTCGTCTACCGTATCTATCCTTACCCCGTCCACAAATCGAGCCATGGACACAAATAGTTTGTAGGATCCCATCCAAACATCCGACATCTCCCAGACTAAACGCTTCACATCCACTACCCCGCTAAACGACACAAACCCAAACCTCTTTCCCAATCTATCAAGCTTCCTAGCAATATAGGATCCTTCGAACGTACCAAAAACACGGAAAACCTCTTTTAAATCCGCCGAAGAACACTTCGGTGGGAGATTCGAAACAAAGAATTTTGTTATTACCTTTGAAGAGCCCGTCTCCTTCTGCCTATTACGTCGATCTCTACGCGTTGGAACGTCTTGCCAGTCTTCTTCTTCGTCATGCCGCCGTTGGTCCTCCGACATCTTAGGAGAAGTAGGGTTTAAACATTATTAACTTCCTAGAAGAGTATTGTGATTTTAAATTACACGGTTTAAAATCACCATATTTCGTAGAAGAGTATGGTAATTTTAAACCTCGTCGGTTACTTAAAAAGTAAACAAGGAAATAATTGTAAACATGTAACTAAACAATCACTTATGGGTTTGGTCCTCCTTTTTATATAAGATAACATTGACACTACATATTGTAGAACATGTATAATGAAATTAATGATGTAAATCTATAACTTATAATAAAAGAATTGAACTTTGATGATGTGTCATTCAATGGAGGCCTCAACCACTCCTTAAATGTGCCATGTGGCATCACGTAGGATTTTTTAATTTTTGAATTTTTTTAATAAATCTATATATATTATAACTAGCTGATTACCCCGGGAGGGTCCCGGGGTTGCTAAATCTAATTTTACGTGATAACCTATTACAAATGGCTCAAGTTAACTAACTACAAAATCTTCTAATCATTGCATGTTCATAGTATTCTAATCAGTAATAACTCATATTCCCCACAAAATCTAATTTTACGTGATAACATGAACACTTTGTGTATTTTTTTCCTGTATGAACGAAACCCCACAAAAAATAGTAGATTTTTTCTCCGTTTTTTATATAGCACTATGGTACTCGTTGGAAAGATAATAAAACGCTCGTTAATTTGGTGTAATTTTTTTCTTTAAAAAATCCCGTATATAAAAGATATAAACGTTTAAAAGTTATGGGAGGAAATATGAGAGAGAAAATTTTAAATTTATTTTTAAATTCTTTTTTCCTAAAATAACTCAATTTAATTAAAAAAGAAAACAATTCAAAAACACCAAAAACTTTCCATTATGATGCCACGTGGCACAAGGTTGGGGCCTCCATTGCACGCCACGTCAGCAAAAGTCTTTTCTTTTATATATATATATAGATTATTTTAGGAAAAGATAAGAATTTAAAAACAAAATTAAATTTTCTCTCTAATGTTTCCTCCCATAACTTTTAAAACGTTAATATCTTTTATATACGAGATTTTTAACAGAAAAAAAATTACACCAAATTAACGAGCGTTTTATTATCTTTCCAACGAGTACCATAGTGCTATATAAAAAACGGAGAAAAAAAACGACTATTTTTGTGGGGTTTTGTTTTCAAATATATTTTACTCTACTAATAAATCACAAACGATAAACAGAACTTCATAGGCAGAGTTCCTTTTTTTATATTTGAATATGATAGCTTATGGCAGAAATTTATTTAAAATAAATAATAATAATAATAATAATAATAATAATAATAATAATAATAATAATAATATTCATTAATCATGTATTGGCAAAGCATTAATTATGTTGTCATATTAGATATTTTATTATGTTATATTAGATATTTCAACCCCGGGACACTCCCGGGATAAAAGTTAGTTTTTAATATAAAAATAAAAGTAGCAGATTCACTCATCTCTCCATGGAAATACGTATATAAACAAATAGTTTGATTACGACCAACGGATGTCCTTGTGTTTGGATGGGCTCAAGGTAAGCATGCGTGTGTTGACCTCACTGGGGTGTCCACTCTGGTGGGGCTTCGGGATGTAGGGTTCGTAGCGGGGCAAGCAGTCTTGAAAGCTGAATCAAAGAAAGTCGCTAAACATGAAAAAGCTTGCCAGGAAAACCAGCATGTCTTCGTACCCTTCGCTTTTGATACCTTTGGGGGCAAGGCCCCCCGAAGCCATTCGATTTCTAGATCGGGTACAAAAGGTGACACATAGTAATTTTTCGATAGCCAGGGACCAAAGTTTTATTTTAAATAGAGTAGGTTTTGCTATCCAAAAGGGGGTGGCGACGTAGCTTGTTACCCGCTTACCAGCCGTCCACTTGTAATGTGTTTGTGGGTTTATTACTAGAGATTATTAATCAATACAACTTAAACAATTCAAAGAAAAAAAGTACAAATGCAAACAAATTGATTTGATAATTGTAGATAACACATGTACTTAATGTATTAAGTAAAAATCTATTGCACAACTATATTTTTTGACATTTCAGTATACTAATTTATAATGGAATTAGCATTTTTTTTTTCTCATGTATCGGTAATGTACTAGAATCGTAGGTCCATAATGGGGATGAGCATTCGGTACTGTTCCGTTTTCGGTACCAAGTTTTAACGATTTTCGGTACTAGTATCCTAAGTAGGGCACCGTACCGAATATTTTCGGTATCAGTACCAAGTCTTGGGGATTTTCTGTATCGGTAATTTCGGTATGGTATCGATACCGAGTTCATCCTTCCTCATAATAGGAGCAATATTCAGTTTGTGTTTTTACTCATTTTTGATTACGGTATTTCGTTACCGGTACAATACAGATCTCATCAACCACCAGAAAACTGGTACTTTGCGACAAAAGAAATACTGGTCGGATTTTGACCATATTACGACAAATTTCCTTAAAAAAACCTATTTTAAGAAGCAAAATTTCAACATTATACCGATAAAAAATATAGTTGTCGGAAAATTAATTGTTGGAATCTTTCTAAAAATCTTTTTAGTAAGAAATTATAAGAATAACAGTCTTGGAAAATTAAAAAAAAAAAATTAAAAAAAATAACAAAATACTGGTCGGAAAAATAAATTTAAGGAAATGTTATTATTTTATTATTGATTATATACATAAGTAATAATAATAATTTTAGACATATTTAATTTTTAAAAATAATTATTAAAACTATAATTAGCAACTTTTTTATGCTTATTTGTCTTATACTTTTAGCTTTGAGAGTTTTTTAAAAGAAAAACAGATCTTTAGTTTCTAACTCTAAAGTTTCAATCTTTAATCATTTACTCTAAAGTTTCAATCATTGTTATTTAACCCTTTGATTAATTTAATTTTTCACTTCTAAATTACAAGTTTTCATCTTTTGCAATTTAATCGTATTGATTTTTTTATATTTTTAACCCACAGGTTTTCATCTTTTGCAATTTAATCTCAACACTTTTATACCTGCAACTTTGGCCCCTCATGCTTTTCATCTTTCGCAGGTTTTTCTCTTTACATTTTGTTCTAAATATTTCGAGTTAACTCGATGTAACGTGTTTGTGGGGTTCAACGTTTTTTCATCTATTTTTCCAATTTGACAGGCCCGTCGCAACGCGTCTATTTTTTCTCCATTCGATAGGTTCATTGTAACGCACTAGTCCTTGATCTACTTAGTTATTTTTTTCTATGTTTTACACACATGACACATAGGATTTGCGTGACAACGTACGTGAGATAATAATTCGGCGAAGTAGAACATGATTTTTATTTGGTTTTTGATTTGGCCCACACACATGCAGAGGCCTGATATTGTTTTCTAATCTTGGCTCTTGGCCCAGACACCGACACACGTATGCACAGGCCTATAAGAAAACCCCTTATAAACTATACCAAGCTCTAGTCTAATAACAATTTGTGGGAAATGTTTTTCGACCCTATTGTACAGTAGACAACATTTGTACATGATTGAATTAGTTACTTCGACGAAATACAATTACGCACTTCGAATACTCAAAGAGGATGAAACGTATACATTGATCTTTTTATATTTTACGTTATGATTTAGTAAATACTTTTTGTTAGGTCACGACTTTATTTTTTGGTTACATAGTTGTATTATTTATTATTATAAAAACCTATTGCTTTTCATTTTGTATATATTATAAGTTCCACTTGCTAGTATACAATTGGAAACGTTTTTCTAATCTCTTGAGAAAAAGGGATGGTTGACTTGGGTACAATATATTTTCAAACGTATACATCTTTTTATTGATTATTATGGTTTAGCATTAAACTTAATCTAACTAGTATATGTATTAAAAATTAACAATATATAACCTAGGATATGGACGTCTAAACAACGTTTCATAACTTAGTGTCTTAGTCTTATACCTGATTGCAAATTAGTCTATACCTGATACTAGCCACTATCCTCTTTCATGGTTTCCTTGTTATTAATAATAATACATGTATAAGATCTTATGCATTAAAATGACCTTGAATTACCATTAAATAAAATCCATTTTTAAATTTACAAAAAAAAAAAAAAAAAAAACGCCGTGTATATTTTAGCTTTAGACTTTATCAAGTAGTTAACTATATTTTACAAAAAGAAAATAGATCCCAGTTTCAAGTATAATTTATTATATATAGAAAATTTATTAAAATGATAAGTATCGTATAAAAATGATTGAAAAAAACTCTTTTATACGACCATACACATGGTTATACGAAACCTATACGAGACAATAGTATGTCGCCAAACATGATATGACATTAGATTCTATTGAAAACTGAAAACGCTATTATACGTTGTGTATAAAAATGTTTGAAAAAAAAACTCTTCTATACGACCATTCAGAGGGCTATACGAAACCTATACAAGACAAATAGTATGTCGCCAAACATGATATGACATTAGATTTTATTAAAAACCGAAAACGTCATTATACGCTGTGTACAGATCTATACGCGAACCATAAAAAACCACCCGAAAAACAGTGTGTCAAAAACAACACAAACGGTTTGACCCGTTTCGGTATTCCCAAGAAAAATACTATCTTCATCATCCATCCATCCGGTCACTTTCGATCTCCTTCTAAAAAAGTGTTACTACTATTGTTGTCAAAATTTGCGTACCAACTGAATATACTCATATTTGACTTCCCCTGTCTTTTTATTTATTTGACTCATCCCACAATCTTATATATCTTTCTCTTCCTTTCTACATATTTCTTGAATTATTTGCATGCACGATTGAGGGTCTTTTAAATCTTTGATCAAAGATGTCTTCGATCGATCTTGAATCAATATCAGAGGCTACATCAGGAGCAATTGGAGCTGTTTTGAGCACAACAATCTTGTACCCTCTTGACACGTGTAAAGCCAAGTATCAGGCAGAAGTTCGTTCTCATGGTCAACAGAAATACAGGTTTTTTTTTCTTTTCTTTTGCAAATTCTCATAATTTATATGTTTTTTTATTGATTTGATTATTGTGATGTTGAGTTTGATTGGGTGTTTATGTGGGTTTTCGTGATCTGTTGGAATTTTGTTTGATCGCTATGAATCACATCGTTTGTTGTTGTTTATGAGTTTATATTTGATTGTTAGATTATTTGGATTGGAATATTATAAAAAATAATAATTTTTTTGGGGATTTAAAAAACAGAATTATAATCAAATAAGCAGGTGTCCCTTAATCTGATTGGGTTGATCTTTGATAAGTAGAAAGTTATAATCAGTTTAGAGTTTAGATAGACAATAAAGGTCGAGTCGTCCGCTTAAGCGAAGATTTACTGGTAGTGTTTTCAAGTCTTGTAATAGAGCCCACTGAGTTGACTTAGATGCTTGTTAGTTATTTAAATTTTAAGCAACCACCTTGTAAGAATGTGCAAGATAATCTTTTTCATTAGCGGTTAACAAGCGTAATGTATGGGTGTGTTTGATCTTGAAACTTATAATGCTTTAAGCCTTTAACTTCAGGAGTGAATTTTAGGTTGTTGGTAATGTCTAAATTGATTTACTCCCTTGTTAAGAGATACAATCCTTTTTAGGGTGATTGTTTTGTGATTTCCTTGTGTTTAATTGGTTTGGTAGAGTTTATGGTATCACGTATTTTTTTGTTTATGCCTTATGGTATCATGTATTTTTTTTTTTTGTGATATTTATATTAATGGTATATATACGTTTGTGCCATTGAGGAATCATGAATGAATTTTTATGTTCAATTGTTGTCGAGGTAGGTTGATTACACTGTGCAGCTAAATTTCAAAAAGTGTGCCTGAGTCGCAAGGTGCACAAAGCATCTGGAAAACGCTTTAGGTCTTGGGGCCATGCCTTATATACGTCTGTGTCAAAATTGGTCAAATTGAGGGATGATATGTAAAAACAACAAAAGGAGTGTTATGAATGGTTTTATTTGATAAAAAGTCTAATATGTAAAACAAATGAGACAGACGCAACTTTTGTTTGTACATAGAGCAACTGGTAACACGTAGCATAAGTGAATGTTCTCGTCTCATGCTTCACCTTTTCTGGACCTGAACGCCTCATAGTGCCTCACGCTTTTTAAACCAAGCTCTGCAAGGGTCTGGTTGTTAGAACAGTATCAACAATATCTGATTTGACAGTCGAGCCAAATACTATAAATCTAGGAATCCACAAGTTCACATGTTATTAGCCGTGTGTATGCTTTTAAAAAAGCAACTGCTTCACAAATACTTTTGTTCCGTTTGTTGATATTTTACTAAAGTTGGACATTCGAGTCTAATAAAGATTTCTGTGTGGACCGTGCAGAAAACTATCAGATGTGTTGTGGGAAGCTGTTTCCACAGGTCAAATTGTATCGTTATATCAGGGTCTTGGAACAAAGAATTTGCAATCATTTATAGCACAATTTGTCTACTTTTACGGATATAGCTATTTTAAAAGGATGTACCAGGTAAATATGGTACAAAGTCAATAGGAACAAAAGCAAATTTGATTCTTGCTGCTTCTGCCGGAGCTTGTACTGCCATCATAACGCAGGTTAGATTATCACTTTTTTTCTTTAATTTTTTTTTCTTTGTGCTTCAAAGTGATTATGTGATATTAAATAATTAGGATCAGATAACCAGGTTTAATAAAAGTGGATATAGAAAATGGTTTTTGGATGCTCTTGTGACTGTGTTGTATGTAGTAATAGACGTTTGGATTATATGACATTCATACACACCTGATTCTATAATTTGTTTATTCTATATTTAAAAGAAGTTGAATATATATTAAATAAATGTAAAAGTTGGTGATGATGTTGATGTTGATGTTGAGGTGGAGGTTTGGTTTTAAATCTGATGTGGCATGCTGAGGTAGCGGTTTTTATTGGTCTAAAATTTAGACCAATGGAGATGCTCTCATAAACATGATTTCACTGAACGACACATTATTGTTTTTTTAACCTTTAAATACTAAAAAAAAAAAGCGATAGTACTAAAACTGTTATATGGATCTTGGAGTGTTTGGATGGTTAAGGTTACTCCATCTAAGTCTCTAACCGGTAAACTGTATCTGATATTATCGTATAGCCTCTGGATACAGCATCGTCACGCATGCAAACAAGTGCTTTTGGGAGATCAAAAGGACTTTGGGCAATGCTTACAGAAGGCAGTTGGAGTGAAGCATTTGACGGGCTTGGCATATCTTTACTTTTAACTTCCAACCCTGCAATCCAGGTACGTTACCTATCTTCTCATAATTGATTGTGCGGATTGGGTGACGGGTCAAAACAAGTAAAGTTTTTGGACAGGTCTAAACAGGTTGGGTTGACCCGCTGACATGTGTTGGCTATTTTTAATATTATATTAAGAATCAATATATAATAGCAAAGCGCTATTACATTAGGAGGTGATAAACATTTGATTATGTCACAGGATACTCGGTTAGTTCAGTTTTTGTAATCAATGTATTTGTGCAGTACACGGTATTTGATCAGCTGAAGCAAAAACTTTTAGATGGAAAACTAAAAAAAGCAGGAAACGGAACTTCACCCGAGTCACTTTCTGCTTTCTCTGCCTTTTTGCTGGGTGCAATATCTAAAAGTATTGCAACCGTTCTTACATATCCCGCTATCAGGTCTGTAAATTCTGACTTCTCTTCGTTGAAAAACAACATTTCGTCCGACTTTTTTTATAATTTATATGAATGTTATGCAGATGCAAGGTCATGATTCAGGCTGCAGACTCGAGTGATGATGATGCTAAGGAAAACAAAAAGAAACCCCGCAAAACATTATTAGGCGTTCTTGATGCAATTTGGAAACGAGAAGGGATATTCGGGTTTTTCAAGGGATTGCAAGCTCAAATATTGAAGACGGTTTTAAGCTCGGCTTTACTTTTAATGATAAAAGAAAAAATAGCTGCTACTACTTGGGTACTCCTACTTGCAGTTAGAAGTTATCTTGTGGTCTCACAAGGAAGGTTAAAGGACCGACGAAAAGGTAAAAAACAGTTCACTTTGATCAGTCATGTAGCGCTAAGCTTGCATGGCATAAAAGAAAATAAGATTAAGATTAGAACGCGTATTATATCACCTGTATAACAAGAATAACAAGTTGTGTTAAATGTTATACTCGAAGAAATATTCTTGTCCATAGAGGTACCCTGTTCCATGACGATCCCAAATCTCGAGACATTTTGATAAGATTTTATAATTTGTTACTTTGTCATCATCAACAGAAATTCAGAAAGTTTGTTAGTATATCAAAGATTTCAAACCAGGGTATACATTACTATTGTAACTCGCCTAGACGATATGGAAAACTAGGCAAACCGAGTTATTCGTTTGGTTTACAGTTTGTAGTATTACACTGCTGTGAAACCACACCATATACCTCCTATTCGGTATTTAGGTTATATATCATAGCTAAAGTATTCGAAAACAAAATTCGAAACTATAATCTATGTCGCTTCACAAAATACAATGAAGCGACAAGTCGTATACTTCATCGACCCTGCAAGGGGTGGTGATTAGTTGATCAAACAGTCTTCAAATGTTTCAAGTAACTTGAAATCAATATGATTATTGACATCAGGTAGAAGAGAGTTTTTGGTGTATCTAAAATAATTTTCTGGTCCCATCATATTATAGTGTCTTTGTGACCTTTGAATGGTCACAAAAACACAAAAACATGGGCTCATAAACATAAGCTTATTTAGTTATATATAAAAAGACAATAATATGACGATAATAGTGATAACAATTAACAAAACAATACTAATATTATAGCAAAAAAGATATGTTTTAAGTAATTACACGAATCGTGAGGCTCTCTTATCATTTTCGTCAGTAAAGTCGTTGATCAACTCTTCATTAGCTATACTCTCTAATATTTCATTCTCAATAGCTATCTGTCAATCCATTAAGTCTTTCTACAAATGCATTTAGAAAAACAATCAACCTTATTTAGGTAATTTTAAGTATTCGTGGGGTTGCTAATATTACTGGATATAAATGCGAACTTCAACTCTATATAAATTAGGGATGATAATTTTTTCCCGAGTATCTATACCCGTACCGATTTTGAGTACTCGATATAGGTATTGATGCCCACTTTTACTGATTTCGGTATTCGGTACTTTTGGTATTGGTACGAGTACAGGTAAAAATGGTACTTGTACCGAATTATATATACTATTGAATTTGATTATATGTTTTACTTCGTAGTATGGTATTTATGGTATTCGTATCAATTTTACCTATTTGGTACATGTACCATATTGGTACCCGTACCAAATTTTTCAATTTGGTACCTGTATAATATTGATACTTGTAATTGTTTACCTACTTGATACCCGTACGAGTGCTAAAAAAAGAAAAATAACAAAATGGTACCAAAACAGGTACTGTACCGAAATACCGGTACCTATACCCGTACCGTACCTATATATTCGGTACGGGTATTTTCGGTACGGGTACGGGTATGGTACCGATCTCATCTCTAATATAAATTCATTAGCATCAATATCAGATCCTTCCACATACTTTATCAACTGTTTCATTAACTTTCAACCTTTGACGCAATTCAAACCAAGTAGTCATATTCTGTAGATGTTCTGAGCCAACTTCATGTTCTTTAAGTCTAGAATTAACATGATGACAATCCCTATAATCGTCATACCAGATTACCTTTCGGACACCCTTTTGTAAATTGTTTACAACAAAAACAAAATACTTTGTCAAGCTCTTTTGAATACACTAGCCATTCTCTATCACAAGTCTCCTTATTTGGTAGAGTTCTAGTATACAAAGTTGCTGAAAAATCGTCTTCGAGTTTATCCCTAAGACCCTTATCAATTGTCAAATCTCGTGTTGGACCTTTCTCTGGCCAAAATATTGATCATTTTCGGATTAAGACCATCCCAAGTTCTAGGATCAAATACATTAATTTGATTAACCTCAAATAATCTTCTTCAACATTAGCAGCAACATTTTCTTTAACTTTAAATGTTAACATCAACAACATCTTCAACATTAACATCAACATCATGTTCTTCAACATTAGCACCAATGCCATCTTTTTCAACATTAGCATAGGTACTTTCTTCATCAATGTTAGAAACTTGAGATTGTTTTTGGAGAAACTTAAGCATAGTTGTTTAGGAGGCATTCTTCCTATAAGTATTTAGGGGCTGTTTGTTAAGGCTTTTTAGAGTGTGTTTGGGATTGAGATTCAAAACAACTTATTGGCTTTTTGGAAAAGCAATAAGTCAATAAGTTGTTTCTGTAACCCAAAAAAACACTTTCTGTTTTCACTTTTGGCTTTTAGCTTTAAGGGTGAAAAACTGTTTTTGAAAAGTTAGAAATCCTGGCTTTTGGCTTTTAGCTTTTGACTTTTTGAAAAAATTACAAATCTAACCACCCATACAACCAATATTCACAATAAGTTAAGCGAAACACTTAAAAAATAACAATCTATTGACTTTTTGACGTTTCTCATCCCAAAAACTAATTCAAACACTTTTTTTAAAACTCCTTTTCAAAAAGTCATAAGTCAATATGCACTTTTGCATTTCCAAACCCAATCCCAAACACCCTCTTAATGAGCCTTTGAATCATTCAGCACTGAATGATTCAGTATTCAGCTCGTTTGTTTCAGCATCTGAATTGAATGGTTAAGGCTGAACCATTAAGCCTGAATGAATCCATTTTACTTCCCTTCAATGTGGTACAGAAGACTAGCCATTTAGAGGTCCAACAAA